>RJWM01015557.1:0-47544 GCA_004363535.1 Dasyprocta punctata | reverse complement strand
CCTTTATTTCTTTCTCTTGTCTAATTGCTCTGGCTAATATTTCCAGAACTATATTGAATAGGAGTGGTGATAATGGGCATCCTTGTCTTGTTCCTGATTTTAGGTTGAAAGTTTTCAGTTTTTCTCCATTTAGTAAGATGTAGGCTGTTGGTTTATGATATATGGCTTTTATCAGGTTGAGATAGAGACCATCTATTCTGATTTTCTGTAGGGTTTTGATCATGAATGGGTGTTGGATTTTGTCAAAAGCTTTTTCTGTATCTATTGAGATGATCATGTGGTTCTTGTCCTTGGCCCTGTTGATATGGTACATTACATGTATTGATTTCTGTATGTTGAGCCATCCCTGCATTCCTGGGATGAATCCCACTTGATCATGGTGTATAATCTTTCTGATAACTTGCTGTATTCTATTTGCCAGAATTTTATTGAGGATTTTTGCATCTATGTTCATTAGGGAGATTGGCCTGTAATTTTCTTTTTTGGTTGGGTCTTTCTCTGGTTTTGGTACTAGGGTAATACTTGTTTCCAGGAATGAGTTAGGGAGACTTGCTTCCCTTTTGATTTCATTGAAGAGTTTGAGGAGTGTTGGCATTAAGTCTTCCCTGAATTTCTTATAGAATTCAGCAGTGAATCCATCAGGGCCCGGGCTTTTCTTTGTTGGTAGGGTCTTAATTACATTTTCAGTTTCATTAGCTGAAATTGGGTTATTCAGCAGCTTTACATCTTCTTGATTCAGCTTTGGTAATTCATAAGTTTCTAGGAATCTGTCCATTTCTTCTGTGTTATCGAATCTATGTGAGTAAAGGTTTTCAAAGTAGGTGTTGATGATCTTCTGTATTTCCACAGGGTCTGTAGTGATTTCACCCTTTTCAGTTCTTATTGCATGAATCTGAGTTTTTTCTTTCCTCTTTTTGATAGGGTTGGCTAGGGGTTTATCAATTTTATTTACTTTTTCAAAGAACCAACTCTTAGATTCATTAATTCTTTGTATTGTTTTCTTAGTTTCAATTGTATTAATTTCTGCTCTAATCTTAATAATTTCCTCCCTTCTTTGGGCTTTGGACTTGACTTGCTCTTCTTTTTCTAGAAGTTTGAGTTGCAGCATTAGGTTGTTTATATGTGTTCTTTCCGTTTTTCTGATATGAGAGTTTAGTGCTATAAATTTCCCTCTGATCCCACAGGTTCCGGTAATTTGTATTTGCATTTTCATTCAATTGTAGATATTGTTTAATTTCTTCTTTATCCTCTTCTGTGATCCATTGGTTATTTAGAAGGGTGTTATTTAATTTCCATGTGTTTATGCAGTTATTGTAGGTTTTTTTGTCATTCATTTCCAATTTTACTGCGCTGTGGTCAGATAATGTGCATGGAATTATTTCAGTTCGTTTGTATTTACTTAAGCATATTTTGTGGACCAGTATGTGATCTATTTTAGAGAATGACCCATGTGCAGCTGAGAAGAATGTGTGTTCTGATGTTGATGGGTGGAATACTTGGTACACATCTACTAGGTCCATTTGTTCACAAGCTTGATTCAGTTCTGTTATTTCTTTGCTGATTTTTTGTTTGGTTGATCTATCTCTCTGTGACAATGGGGTGTTAAGGTCCCCTGTTATAACTGTATTATTGTTTATTTGGTTTTTCATGTCTACTAAGAAGTGTCTTACATAGTTGGGTGCTCCCATATTTGGTGCATATATATTTATGATTGTAATCTCTTCCTCTTGGAGTTTTCCCCTAACAAGTGTGTAGTGACCTTCTTTATCTCTTTTGATCATTTTTGGTTTGAAGTTTGCATCGTCTGCAAACAAAATAGCTACCCCTGCTTTTTTCTGGGTTCCTGTTGCATGGAGTATTGTTTTCTAGCCTTTGATTTTTAGTCTGTGAATTTCCTTTTGAGCGAAATGTGTTTCTTGTACACAGCATATTGTTGGATTTTGTTTCTTAACCCACTCTGCTAGTCTGTTTCTTTTTATTGGGGAGTTGAGACCATTTACATTGATTGATATAACTGATATGTACTGGCTCATCCCTGTCATGATATCTTTCTGTTGTTGGTTTTCTACATTTTCTGTTTAATTACTTGCCCTGCTTAGTGGTTTCCTTTTGTTGTTGTTCTTAAAATTGTGGCTATCTTTGTCTCTTTCTAGAGTGTCTTTCAGTACTCTCTGTAGTGCTGGTTTGGTGGCCATAAATTTCTTCAATTCTTCTTTATCACGAAAGTATCTTATTTCTCCATCAATTTTTAAGGATAGTTCTGCAGGGTACATCAATCTGGGTTGAAAGTTGTTTTCTTTCAGGGTTTGAAATACTTCACTCCAAACTCTTCTTAACTTAAAGGTTTGTGTTGAGAAGTCTGTCATGATTCTGATAGGCTTTCCTTTGTAGGTGATCTGTTTCTTTTCTCTGACAGCTTTTACTATTTTGTTCTTGTGCTGCATTTCTGATACCCTTATTATTATATGTCTGGGTGAGGATTTATTTTGGTTGTGGTTAATTGGGGTTCTGTATGCCTCAGTTACCGGTATTTTAGATTCTCTTCCCATGTTTGGAAAGTTTTCTGCTATTATTTCTGTGAATAGTCTTCGCAGGTCATTAGTATTGACTCCTGCTTTTTCATTTATGCCTATTAATCTGATGTTATTTCTCTTGGCATCATCTTGCAGTTGTTGAATTGTTGTTTCTTGGTTCCTTACTATTTTTAGGAGATCTTTCGTGGCCCTGATCTCCCATGCTGTCTTTAAGATCTGAGCTTCTATCTTCAGCTTCATTTAAGTGGTTTTTCAAACTTTCCATGGAGTTTTTCATTTCTTGCATTTCCTTTTGCATCTGTTTCATGCGTTCTGTTTGTGTCTTATATTCTTCATTCAGGGTTTCGATCATTTTCTTAAGTTCTTCTATTTTTTTATCTTGCTCTTCTTTAGATACACACAACATTTCTTTAATAATGATTCTCATTTCATTTTTTGTTGAGAGAATATTTCTGATTTGAATTTCTCTATAGCTTCCTGGAGCTGTTTCTTTATTGCATTTTCTATCATTTCAGAAAGTCCCTTTGTGTGACTCCCACTTTCTTCCATTTCAGTGTCTCCTGGGTTTGTTCCTTGTGGGCTGGGGGACAGAGAGTGCCTCTTGGTCTTTCGTTTTGTCATTTTGTTCTAGAACTTATCTGGCCCTGTGTCCTGCGAGGCAGGCCAGGCGTTCCCGTGAGGGTTGTGCCAATTCTTGGATCGCGGTGAATCACGGGACCCGGTGGAGTTGGGCCCTGTGCACAGCAAGGGAGGGTGGCCTCCCAGTGTGTGCAGGTGGAGCCTCCACCTTAACTGGGTGGGGGGCCAAGGCCTCCTGGTCCCGGGGAGTTAGGCAGAGTACCCCCAAGTGATGCCGCCCGGAGCCCAGGTCTGTCTGCAAGTTCAGAAAGACAACCGTTCCACCAGGGCAAGCCTGGGCAAGTCGCAGGCCTACAGTACCGGGAGAAACCCAGCTGGGTGGGTTTGGCGAGTTCTGGGCTAGTGCATGCACAAGCGGCTCCACTGAAGTATGGAGCTCGCACGCACTCGGTTGCTCTGGTGTGGGGAGTGCAAGCTCTCTAAGTCCCTGCAGCTATGTTGGTCAGTCCCCGGTGAGCAGCTCTGGGGTCCCAGGCTGATCTGGGCTGGGCTGCATACCTCTGTGTCCTGCGAGGCAGGCCGGGCATTCCCGTGAGGGTCACGCCAATTCTTGGATTGCAGTGAATCGCGGGACCGGTGGAGTTGGGCCCTGTGCACAGCAAGGGAGGGCGGCCTCCCGGGGCGTGCAGGTGGAGCCTCTGCCTTAACTGGGTTGGGGGCCAAGGCCTCCCAGTCCTGGGGAGTTAGACAGAGTACCCCCAAGTGACACCGCCCAGAGCCTGGGTCTGTCTGCAAGTTCAGAACAACAACCGCTCCCGGAAAAAAAATTTTAAATCCTTAAGTTTTTAAGGCAATCTCAAAAGAAAGTTCCAAAATTTTTTTGAACAATGCAGTATCCTTAAAATTACTGTATAATACTACAGTATAACCACTTTAAAAAGAATAATCACAATGCACTTCTTTGGCTGCCCCTCCCTCTTCTCTTTTCTCTTTTGCTTTCTCTTTTAGTAAATATTTGACAATCAGTTTAGGTGTTGATTTAACTCAATTGAGTCAGAAAGTCAAGCATTTTAAATGAGACAAATTACAACTAACACTGTGGACAAAATACGTTTGCATATGTAAACTGATGCTTATTTAAAACCTGGGATAGGATTTTGTTTCCTAAGTTCCAACTTATGAACACTTGAATTGCAAACTTTCACAGATATGACTGGACTTCAAATTATGAACTTTCAGATATGAACAAATTGCAGGAGTATCTCACGTGTCTGCCAGGCATTGTCACAGTTGTGCTGCTGTGTGCTTACTGTACAAAGGGATAGTGTACAGTAACTGCCAGAGACTTAATGCATTTTCATATGTGTGTGTTTGCTTTTTTATGCTTTATATTATATATTTGTGTCAAAGGTGTACAAACTCACTTTGTCAGACTTAGGACTAAATCCTTTTTCATAATTTGGGGACTTACTGTATACATATCTGATAAATACATATTGACCTCTGAACTTTAATACCTTTAATTTTATTTACATTTTAGTTTTAATTATTCATTTCACAAGGTATTTACCAGCTGCCATTTTGTGCATAAGTTAAGATTTGACTTAAAACTCTCTTTATTCACTTCCCTCTAAATTAATGAATATTAATTTTCATCTTCCCCATTATTGTCACCAGAATCACCATAACTCTGTGCCTCATGTTAATATTTATTTTATTTCTCTCGGTCAATTTGTGAATAGACAAGTAAGCATTTCACAACGTGGCTTATAATTTCTATTACAAAATCTCAAAAATATATAATACCAATTAATACACATAGAGATCCCATAATAAGTCAATGACCAAAATAACATACATTTGAAAATATAGATACATTCTGTTAAACAATAAATACGTTAATAAGGAAATTTTAAATACAAAATAGTAAAATAAAGCAATAATGAGAGAATAACTAATGGTAGTGAAAACTCTACCAATGGGAGGATTTAGTTGAGCATATAAAGACATCTGAGGCTTTATCTATACTCAAGAAAAAAGGAAGCAACAGCAACAGCAAATATATTTAAATATTTGATAGTATAATTAGGAACAGAGGAGCTGACAGAATGACTCCCTTCCCTCCATTTAATTCTAAATCACACTCTGTGGTCATTCCTCCTTCCACTGTCCTAACAGAGGTAAAAAAATAAAATAACAAAACTCAAGGGATCTCTGATGCTCTAGCTGGCAGCACATGTGTGTTGGTTCTCCAAGCCTGACCTTCAGTCACTCCAACCTACTTCCATCTAATTAAAGATTCATAAATATGTACTGCATGTCATAAATATATTTAAGAACAGAGAGAATTCTGGGACAAGCATGTGTGTTGGGAACCCCTGAGATGGTGCAATACCCTGTCAGTCAGTCCTGTTAAGCACATCTAGAGATTCAGGGAGAGGCACCTGGGATGAGGAGATTGATTTCCCGGGGGTTGGTCCTGTTTTGTTTCCATGTGTGATGACCTGTGTGCAGTGCATTTACTTTTCCGTATTCTTTGTTGGAGTAGACTTTCCTGGACTACAATTTCCCATGATGTCCAATAAACTTAGCTGCTTGCCACTTGCTACTGAGTGTACACTTGGTAATCCTTTCCACATCATAAACAAGAGCCTGGACTACATCTGCTTGTTCTATGGTAACATTAAGTGTCATTGATTGTGCATGGTGAAGGCACAGGTTATTTCTATTTTCTTCATTGGGTTGTATTGTCACTGGAGAGCTTGAAAATAGGTTCCCAAAAGAACTCAATTCCCACAGGAATAAGTTTGCTGACTCCTATCACAGAAAGTAGATTTTCAGAACACATCAGTAAGAGGCACCAAAAGGAATTATTCAGTAGAAAAATGTATTCAGATGGGAGGGCAGGTGTTCAGAGTATGAGATGTGTTATGGTCTGCAGTAGGCATGTTTATCTGGTCTTTGGGTTGTGGTTAGGTGGTCTTGATGTGTATTCTTACTGTCTGTCAGGTTATCCATTTGATAGGCTTTGTTAGAATGCAAACCATTTACATGTGTTTCAAATTGAGATCTGCTGCCCACTAATATTCCTGCTTCCCTAAGGATGGAGGTCTGTGGAAAGGAGAGTGATTTACAGGTGAAAAGTATGGGCCCAGAGCCCAACTTAGAGACTTTGTGTCTTAAGACCTTCAGGAATATTTTTTGTGCATTTCCTGGGAAGGAAAATGGTAAGTTTTGTGTCCCAAAGTTGGAGTTTCTCTTAAAAGTAAAATTTTACAACTACAAATTTCCTTGTCTCCTTTCCATCATTATTTCTTCTATTTTACCTCAGTTTTGGGTTTTTTAATTTCAAAACACACAAGGATGAAAAAGAAAGGAATGAAGAGAGAAAGGGAGGAAAGGAAGGAAGAAGAAATAGAGCAAAGAAGGTAGGAAGGGAGAGAGAGAGGGAAAAAGCAGAGGAAGGAAGGAAGGAAGGATTTTTACTGCCAGTTTTGTTTTATTCCAGAGTTCAACACTTTGCAATCTCAAAAGCCCAATATATTCTTACTCCACCAGTTCCAAGAAATATTTCTTAATGAACCCTACCCCTTCCGTGATCATGCATTTATACCTTCCCAAATTGATGGACAGACCTGTCACCACTTCCTTTCATGTTCCACATTAGTACCTAGTGAAGAGCAATTCTCAGTGCACATCAAACACTTAACATGTCTATTTAAATGTGTTTAAATAGAAATTTAACATGTGTCTATTTAAATATATTTTAAAATATATTTAACAAACAAAGAATTCTTAGAAGATAAGAAGCACTTTTACAAAATCATACTCTCAGTAGTTTGTAATATGAGAAGATAAAAATAAGTCAACATGCAAAGTTTTTCATCCAATTGTCTTAGCAAAAGCCTTTTTCTCCTTTAATCTATGTCCTAGAGTCACAATACTGCAATATCAGAGGTCTCATTTATTTCAAGTTTAAGAAAACCTACTGACCCAGTTAGTAGGTGCTTGTAAAGGAGCTCTGTCAGAACTCCTTGGTACAGAAAACACTTCCATTTTACACTGCATATAAAAAGCAAATTACTATTATAGTTCACCTCAAAAGAGTATACTGTGAATACAATGGTGGAAATCCAGAAAATGTAAAATGCAAAATGCAACACGTGCAATTTTTTTCTTCTACATTGTGACTTTTGAAACAGGTCTTTACTAAAAGGGATTAGTTTTAAAAAACACTATATGCAATAAAATTGCATTGCACATAGAATTTTTGAAATTTTTCTGACACATTTTGTCTCTGGTCATGTTACAGCAAAGCCTATAGTCACAAAAATATAAAAAATTATCTGAACAGAGGGTAACAGAAGTGGGGATATTACCAGAAGATGAACTTTTTTCTGTCTTAAGGGTACATACACTCATAACCATAATTTTACTAAAGGTATAAAATGATTACCTATGGCATTAACAGTTAGCCAGATACCCATAGTGTTAATGTTCACAAATGACTTTTAATTAAGCAGAGTAGATGTTTACATCAACAGGAAATGAAAAACAAGACTTGCCAAGGAAAGTTGAGAGGTTTCATATTTCCCATTGCAGACTCAATTTCTCCCCCAAATCAGCAAGATATATACACACTTTTTTGAATATTTAAGACACCATAATCATTCAGCACTTATTCCCCAAGCAAGAACGAACATACAGAATTTTTTCTTAGCATTTTCAGTGAGTTTTGAAAGCAAGTAAAAGAAAATTCAACTTGATTTCGATTTTTCTTCCCTTTCTTTTCCCTCCACAATCTGTTACAGTTACTAAACCGTGTGTGTTTTGTAATCCTGGTGTTCTCCGTGGCACCCTCTTATTATTCCACATTTTTGTCTCTGACCCTGGCAGCTCCCTCCTTCCTCCCCTTCCTCTTACCAAGTACCACGTACAATAAGGGAGGGCAGAGCTCTTTGTTGAGTTTTTCTGTGCCCTACTTCTGCAGCTGGCACCTCATCCCCTGCTGCACTAAATCGACACTTCTGGAAGTAGCAGCTTCAGAGTGACTGACGAGAGCCATTGCTTGCCCAAGTGTCAATTTAGTGCAGCAGGGGTTGGAGTAGCAGCTGCAGCAGGAGAGAGGCCTATTTCAACTCGGAAAACAATTGCAAAAAATGCCAGAGGGAGGAGAGACTGGCTGGTGAATAGAAAGGATGAGAAAGAGCAAGAAAGAAAAGGATAAGAAAGCAAAAAGGATTTGGGTAAGGGGAGCAATAAATAGATAAATGAAAACCAAAAGAAGAATGAATAGAAATATTTTTGTCCTAGGGTAATAATATTTCATTTCTCTAAATTTAGAAGTATCTTTTATATAATACATAATCATACATATAATCATGCATTCATATAGTATGAAGTTACAGTCCTTTAATTTTCCAAAAGGAAAATAAATCTCCAAATTGTTGCATTGATAAATTCTAAGTAGAGTGTTTATTATCAGATGAGTTGAGAGATTAATAAGGACTGATTTTAAGGTGTCACAACAAAAATATGAGAAAAAGAACAAGAAAAATGCTCTGAGGTTTATAACTTGTAGACAGATGTGCATTATCAATGCAGCAAAAAGAAATGATTATAGGTTGAAAACAAGAAAACTATAAGCAAACTTTACTAAGATAGCCTCAATTCTATCTTTTTATTTTTTTTTAAATATCCTATACAGATTTCTAGTCATAGTTACACACAAAGACATGTCTGAAACAGACATTTCGCATAGACAACAGAGTCTCCATAGTGGCTGCTGGTACTTCGAGCCATGAAGGCATGTATTCTCCAAAATTCGCTCATATATTAGTCCACATATCAATTCTCAGTTGAATATTCTGGTTTCCCTATTATATCATCAGTGTAACCAACTTCTACCTTCTTAAAAATAGAAAAAAAAATTAGAAAACACTTTCTGAAGATTATATCATCATCTTAAAGAATTGGTCACAGAGCAAATCAAAGCATCCAAAACAATATTTATGACTATTTGACTAAATCAACTATAATTACACTTAAATTAGTTTGATTTGAACATACGGCTGGAGAGGATTCCAATATGGCCCTGAGTAAAATGGAGGGAATTAACTACATCAATGTTTTCTTCTAGAGTATATTCCACTAAGAAACCATTTCACACCAAACCACTTAAAGAAATTCTGCATCTTCTGTACTCCACATATTAGCAGTATAAATACAAAGGAAAAAATATATGCAAACATTTACATTAAAAAGTAACCTTAGCAATAGCTAGGTCTGGTAACACATGCTTGTCATTGCAGCACTGAGGAAGGTTGAGGTAGGAGAATTACAAATTCAAGTTCCACCTAGAAAATTTAGTAGGACCCTGTCTCAAAACAAAAAATAAATAGGGTTGGAAATGTGTTTCAGTGACAAACCACCCCTGAATTTGATCCCCAGTGTGAAGGCAAAAAATGCAGTAGTAAAATAGCATTAAGCAAAGTTTCAATATTGAAGTATTGATAAAGTAATATATGTAAACTAAATCTAAAAATTGAAAATGTAAATAGTGGCAGCAGGCACTGGTGGATGACAGAGACTGACTAAAAAATATGATTTTATTGCTGACAATGATGATTAAAGAATAACTAACAAAATATTTTAAAAACCCTAAATGAGAACATAAAAAATAATCAGATGCATCACTAAAGTAAAAACCAGCAGCATGTACTGAATAAGATCTTATACAAAAAGAAAGCAGCAAAGAAATATTTTTATGAAAGCATCAAACTATCAAAATAACACTAAAATAAATTAATAAAGGCAATATGTATAATATATGAGACATATGTTATATATAATGAGATGAACAATTTTATAAAAAGCAAGGATTACTTGGTTAAGGCAAAACCCAAATTCACTCTGTCCTATAAACTGACTCACAAAACAGAAATGTAAAGGGAAAACACAGGAAATCATATATCAAGCAAACACTAGTACATGCAGGAAAGTGAAATGAGGACGGAGGAAGAAGAAATGAAAAGATGAAGAAGAAAAGTGATGTTAACACTGCAATAATAAAATGATGAATTTGAGAATTGAAGGTAACAATGCTTTAAATGGGGCCAAAAGGCACAGTTCTATGTCAGAAGCCCTCACTATTTTATATTCAAGACACAATTTAAAATTTTAGGATTTGTTGGCAAAATTGAATAGCAAAATACATGGGCTGCCAAATCACACTACACTACAGAACCATAATTATAAGACTAAGGTTAATTTTATCGCACTATCTAGAAATGTCCGCATCACCATGTAATTCACTCTGTTGGTTTTTCACAGTATTGTTTTGAGTGGAACTAATGTGCTTTCTAGTATACTCACACAACAAAGTTTTTATCTACTCTGGAAAGGCACAATAAATTGAACCCATAGTTTATTATTCTGTCCAGTCTCCTCGGCTCAGTTTTCTAATATGTATCATAAGAGGTAGTAAAACCTGTCTGAAACAAAGAGCTGCTTAGTGGTGGAGCAACGTGGATTAAGCCTCTATACTTAACACTATGCTATGTCACTCCTAACACTGACTTACAAGTTTCTATAATAGTAGAGACACTCTGTTGTAACAAAAGTAAACATTACACATTGATTGAAACATGACAGAATACCTTCAAAGTTTAGTAACAAACTGCACATAGTATCTCTTAACACTGGAGAAGGAATGATTTTCCAGAAATAGTATGCATCCCAGTGATCATTACTCTTCTGTATTTTTGGTTTTGGCTTTCTTCTAAATATAAAAAATACATATTTTGGAGATTGTCTCATTTTAGCACATGAAATATTTTTTCTTTGAATTTGTTTATATTAATATGTCATTAATTTCTGCTGCCATGAATATATTGATTGTAGCCATACTTTGCTATTAGAAATAATACAGTAATGTGCAAACTTTTATATGGATAATTTTGCAATGATTCAGATACAAGCCCATGTGTAAAATCAATAGTTGGTTGATTTGAAGAAAAAGAAGAAATACTTTTGAAGTAGCAAGAGAAAGGTATCTAAATATAAAGTTTTTTCAATGATATATAGACCTAACTATAAACTTACTGTGAAAAAAAGTAGGGATGTATTGGCTTTAAATTTTGATAAGAACTTCCGATATGTATTTCATACATTTTGAAAGAATTTTCTACCTTCCTATATTTACAGTTTGCCTATTTCCCCACTCTACAGCTAACACAGACCCTGGATCTTGCATAACTGAAAAAAATGTATCTCTTATTTAGAGATTACATTTATCCTGTTATGTGTAAACTGAGTATATGGGAGTTTAGGAATTTGCCTTTGTAACCCTTGAGGAAATTGTTCAAATTATTCACCTTAATTTTGTACATTCTTTACCTTATTACTATTTATTTGCTAGTATTTCTTTGTAGCACAATAATTATTTCATTTCTGGCTATTTATCTTTTGAGTTAGTTTCTGATGATTTTTGGAATCCAGAAATTCTGTGGAGTTAAATTCTTTAGTATTTACTCATATGGCTTTGGTGTGTGATATATTTCTGAGCAAAAATTTCTCCACCCTTTAAGATTTTAAGAAAGTCCCTATGACCATTTCTAGCAATTGAAACTTTATGTTTTTTAACAATTTAGATATTTGATCAACTTAAGTATTTTAAGTTAGGTTGAACTTTATTTGTTTACCAAATGGTTACCAAGTTTCTCCATCATTTTTTGAGTGATTCGTCTTTCTTCACTAGAATTGAAATTATAGCATCATTCAAATAAAGTAACCCAGCATGAGTTGAACTTCCACGATGGCCTTGAACTTGCAGAGATCCTCCTACCTCAGACTGCTGAGTGCTGGGATTACAGGCATGCGCCACCACATCTAATGAGGATGTTTTAATTAATGTATATTTATAGCATATTTTAATATCTTTATTCCTTATTTTTCTGAAGATTGTAGATTTTTATTTTATATATATAACTTTCATATCATCTGTAACTTTTTAAATTCTGCTGATAGTTTTAATGAGAACATGCCAAATTTTCAAATTAGCTTAAATCAAGTTAACACAATTATGATACTGGTTTTTTATTTCTTTTTTTTTTTTGCAGCACGGGAATTGAACTCACAACCTCGCACCTGTCAGACAGGCCCTTACGTCACGGAGCCAAACTCCCGGCTCTGGTTTTTTGAGGCAGGGTCGCACTGTGTAGCTCAGGCCGGCCTTGCGCTTGCGTTGTAGCCCAAGCCGGCCGGGAACTCACAACGCTCCTCCTACTTCAGCCTCCCGAGTGCTGGGATTAAAGGCGTGCACCACCATGCCAGGCTCTGGTTTTTTATTTCTGAAAATATACTAGTCATCATTACTTTTTTCATTGCTGAGACAAAGTATTCCGTAGACAGTTAGAGGAGGAAAAGTTTATTACAACTCAGTTTGTAGAGGTTTTAGTTCATGTTTAGTTGGCTCCAAGGCAGGATAGCATGGCAAACAGGCATCACAGAGGAGGAACAGTTCATGGCAGGAAGAAGGCAGTGAAGTACCACACTACAAGCAGGAAACCTTTTTCTGTACCTTATGTATTATCCAGGCTACATGCCTTTAGGGCTGGAAGCACTCACACCCAGAATGTAGCATCTTGATCCTACATGGAACCATGACAAACCAATCAGTGAATTAGTTTAGTAACCACACAGCCTTGATCTCAGCATCACACACTCTAGATGCAGCCACCTCCAAAAACCTCACCTGTGAGCCCATGAAGCTTTGGGAGAATATCTAATATAAGTCACAACAACATTTTTCTTTTTATATTACTTATTGTAGATTTATTATTGCTTCATAAAATTTGCATGTATTTCATTAAACTTATGCATACACATTTTATAGACATTTTATGTTTTTTCACTGCTACTACAAGTGGCATATTTTTCATTATATCTTCTATCTGCTTATATTTGTATATATAGAAGTTGTTAATTTCTTGTCATTCATCTTATAGTCAGACATTTTTTAAATTCTCTTTTCTAAGAATTTTTTGAATCTATTTTCTAAATGAATATAAAATTGTCATTTCTTCTATCTTTAAAATTTGTACATTGTTTTCTCTTACATTTGACAATTTCATAAAGATTCTCCTAATTTAATTGTTTTTGCCATTTAGTAAAGCTGTCAAATAAGCATATTAAAATAGTAAGTGTAACATAGACAATTCCACATTCCAAGACAGACTTGAAGTCTAAAATTCTTTGATTATTAAGTAAGAATGTACGAAAAGTAATTTTCTGGTTTGCTCTCAGATTAAAAAGTCTGAAAATTAAAACCTCTTGTCTGCTTTATGCTGTAAGTTATAATTTAAATATTTGCTGACTATATTGAAAAGGTGATCGTTTTGTAAATATCATATTCAACATGGCTTAAAAAAAGAGAATCTCAATTTTTACAAATTAATCCACAAAATAAGCAAGCATATATGAAAATAATTTGGCACACTTCATAGCCACGCTGCCAGTTAAAATAAAAAGAAGAAGTAATAACAGTGTTGATGAAGATGTAGAGAATCTGGAATCCTCAGATGGTAAGAAAACACTGCAGCTCCTTTGAAAAAATAATTTTGACAGTTCCTCAAATGTTAAAAAATATGTCTCATATGAATCAGAAGATCCATTCCTAGAAGAAATGAAAACTTACACATTTATGTTCATAGTAAAATTATTTATAGTAGTCATGTATTGAAGACACAAATATTTAACAACTGATGCAAAGATAAATAAATGTGGTACATGACTAGGATGGAGTATTAGTCAATCATAAAAAAGAATGATACACTAATGCTTGGGTAAACCTTGTAACCATTATACTAAATAAAAGAAATCCATTAAAAAGATACAATTTTATTCCTTCTGTATGAAATGTCCAGAATAGGTAAATCTATGAATACAAATAGTAGATTAGTGGTTACTAGGACTGGGACTAGCAGTGAGAGAAGAGGAGTCAGGAAAAAAGGTTAATTGCTGTTAATGTATACTGGGTTTTTTTTTACAGCAATAAAATAATATTCCAAACTTCTATAGTAATGGTTACACGAGTTTGTTAATAAATTAAAAACATTGAATTGTAAACAGTAGTGGATACATTTTTAAAAAGAAAGAAAAACTTGTAAAGTAGTTAACAAATATTGATAAAATGAACTTGTGGAACTTTTACAAATTCCAAAATATATACTTATTAATGTTTGTGGATAGAAAGTTTTATTGTTACTTTCTAAACAAGCGTCAATACATTCAAATGACATACTGATTAAACATTAACTTATGTATTCAGTAATCACTTAGTGAACACTCATTATGTGCCAAACACTGAATCTAGAAAAGGAAGAAAAAGTGATAAAGTGTGGTTTCTGAGAGATTTAATAGGGAGGGAGGACACCCACATATTCAAAATTAGAAATTGGGAAATGCCATGAGAGGTCTATCTCATGGAGGTTAGAGAGAAGCTTGACTGCAGTGATCAGAGAAAGCCTAGGAAGTAGGTTGAGCACTGGAGATGTAGCTCAGTGGCACAGGCTCCTGCTTGGCAAGCACAAGCTTGTGAGTTTGATTCCTAGTACAAAAAAAAAAAGAAAATAAAAGAAAAAAAAAGAAAAAGAAGAAAGAAAGAAAGAAAGAGAGAGAGAGAAAGAAAAAAAGGAAGCAGTTTGATACAGAACAGAAACATACAACATTACTAGGATTTCAATGTGTAGGACTGGAGACAGTACAAAATAAATTTACTTGTGCTTTACTTCCATTTTTTTAAGTATAAAAGAACAGATTTAATCTCAAATATATCAACATATAACAGAAAGTACAAAAAAACACAATTCTTCTGCCTTTTTATTTTTTGAGACAGGTCTCACTATGTAGTTCAGCCCGGCCTTGAACTCAGTATGTACCCCAGGCTGGTCTCACAGTGATCTTCGTGCCTCATCCTCCTCTTGAGTGCTGAAATTACAGGCATGTGACACCACACCTGGCCAAAAATAAACACAATTTGAGAAAACAGATCCAACCCCAAATACTCACATAGCAGAAATGATAAATTAATGGATTAAATCTTCTAAAGAAACCAAGATTGTAAAACATATTTAGAACATAGAAAAACAAAAAGATTTCAAGGAAATAGCTGGAAAAAAACCCCACAAAACAAATCACAACAATAAAAGTAGGCTGGCATAGACAGGAGGATTGTAAGTTCAAGGTCAGCCTGATGATACAAGCCTGAAATCTCAGCACTCAGATTTCTAGTTCAAACCAGCATGAGCTATATAATGAAACTGTCTCCATAGAACCAAAGAGAGAGAGAAACCTTCAATTCCATGAAACACACAAATTTAAAAGCCAACTAACCAACTGAGAAATGTCTCACCAATACTTATTTTAAACAGGCACAAAGCAAAGACTAAAAGATCTGTCAGGTGACATGGAGCATGCCTGTAATCCCAGCACTCAGGAGGCTGAGGCAGAAGGATCACAGCAAGTTCAAGGCCAGCCTGGGCCACATAGTGACTTCAAGGTTAGCCTGCACTACAAAAAGAGATCTTGTTTAAAGAAAAAAAAAAAGCCTGAAAGATCTATCAAGAGCATCAGACTGCTCTGATTTAAAGCCTTCAATCTGTATAGATTCACTCCCACCAGCCAAAAACAAGCTTCGCTTATCAATTATCTTCCTTATCAATTATCTTCTCTTATCATTTATCTTTATTACCTTCCTCCTAATTCTCCTCCTGGTGCTGATCTCACTCTTCCGAGACAGGGTATCACTACACTTACTTCCATTTAGCTCAGTGACATAAGTGCCTGCCTGGCAGGCATGAGGTTGTGAGTTCAATCCCTGGCACCAGAAAAAAATAAATTAATTAATTGGGTCAAACAGGATGGTGCACACCTATACTCCCAGAATTTGGCTAGTCTGAATCAGAGAATCAGGAATTGAAGATCATCTTCAACTACAAGTGAGATTCTGTTTCAAAACAAACAAAAATTGACTTTGTCTCCAAATGATTTGATACATGAACTTTATCATTCCACAGGATAAATTGTTTCACAAAGAGATCACAAAATTTTCTTACCTCCTATTCTATCTCTAGTAATGTTACTATAACATTTTGGCACAATTTATAACTTAGACAAAAAAAATAATCCTGAAACTAGATGCAAGGAAATCAGTAAACAGGTAAAGTGGAATGAATTCTATGATTCAAAGAGAGAGAATAAAAGTTTTGAGAAGATAATATTCATTGTCGATCCAGTCTTAATGAAATATTTCTGTTTAGCAGTTCTTTCATATCAGGGACCTAGCTAAAATTCCCAACTGCCTGTATGAGGAGTGTGGTGAAAGGATGAAATAAGAAACTGAGACAAATTTATTAATACATTAAGGGGGACTGGGAGGTCAATGCCTCTGGATGGGCAGAGACCAAGACACTCCAAGCCAGCCACTATTTATTTGGTCTATACAATGATAGGAGGGGCTATAGGAAGATTTAACAAGCAACAGATAACTTGGGATGACTCAAAAGGGTAGAGATGATCTTATGCTAAAAAGGATCTTGCCCTGGAGTGTTTTTTAATCTTAGTGGTTTTAGTTTAGTCTTAGTGGATGGGAGAGGATGACCTATTCCTGTAGAGTTAATGGGAAATCACAAAAGGGTGATACCAATAATCCCAAACCTCCATTTATCCCTTAGGGAAGTATGCAAAATTAGCCATTGTGAATTTGTGGTCCCCAACACTTCCCATGTCCAACCTTTTGGCTTGCCCGGACCTCATTGAATGAAGATGAATTATCTTTGTGTATATTACATAAAATGTATAATATAGTTAATGTATGTAAGTAACATTTCCTTTATTGTTTTATATTTGTTACTGTAACTCTTTTTTAAAGGAAGGAAGCAGCTTGTAGGTACACTCCTCACCCTTTCCATCCAACACTGATTGTCTTCCTCTTTTGTGGGTTTAACAATTACCTTTTGAAACTCTCATTCACTACATTCTACTCCAGAAATTAAACTTGGCTTCTTCACATTCTCACTTTCTATGTCTTAAAGAAACCAAAGATGTCCCCAAAAAGCCATGTTTACATGAAAGGGAAACCAAACCCCTTCTTTTACAGTAGACTTCATTATAAAATCATCATCATTTTCTACCTGTGAAAGACAAAGGGATGTTACCATTCTAAATTTCTAACTTTTAAAAACAAACTTTTGTCTACTACTTCCAGTTGTCTCATAGAAAACTAGGAGGAGAGATTTATTGAACATTAAACTGAAATACCACAGTCATAATTTGAACTACATTGCTAACTTCAGTGCAAATGTTCATCTTGCCTGAAAACTTAATATCCTTAGTGAGTAAAGATCCTAGAGTGAGGACCTAGAAAAATCTGTAATTCTTTTTTCTTTACTTTTTCTTACAATGAATAGTACTTGTAGCCTATGTTCTATATATATACATCTTATGATATATAATATGTATTATAAGTTATATATAATAAAAATCTTCATTTTATTTTACATTTGTAAAAGATTTAATATCTATATTATATATATATAACTTCATTTCATTCTATCCTTGTAAAATATTTAAGAAATAAGTATTATCTCCACGTTACAGTTGAAGAACCACAAATCTAACTTGCCCAAAGTCTTAAAGATGGTGGATTCAAAGTTGAAGACCTATTGGATTATAACCCCACACTCTTAACTAAAAGCCAAATACTTTTATTACGCAAAACACATTATTGTGTGTAACTGTCTCTGACAGTCTTCTAGGTTAAGGGTATGGAATAGTGGTTTTGTTCCAGTTTCAAGACAGCAAATTTCCTTTTCAAAAATTTCACTAAATATCATGGAAAAGAAATGTATTCCAATGTTTTTATTATAACATCATTCCTGGAAGTCTATCTTTCAAATTGGAGATGTTATCTTTGATTTCTGTTTCCAGCATTGTTACTGATTAGATAACTGCTGAAGTCATAAAATGTCTTCCATTAAAAACACTAAAAACAAAAGCAAAGAAGAAGACAAAATACTTTTTGATTAAGTGTATTAAGTATTGATTAAGTACATTCAGTGAAAATAAAGTTAACACCATTAAGCCCAAAGCCAAGTAAAATAAGCATTAGTTTTCATAGATTTGTGGAATTCAAGAAATAAAAGACAAGGCCTAGGTTTTCCCCAAGGTGAAGACTCTAACAGAAGATACGAGATAAAGCAGAAAAATAAATACACCTGGTCATTTGTGGACTGCAGGGGGACAGAGGGGGAGACAACAATATCACACCAGGAAGCAAGGCCCACCTGGAAACCAGCACCATGCACAGGCTGCTGTCAGATCCAAGCCTTTCCCCTTGAGTCAGCGCCATTCACCAACTGCAGGGGGAGAGAGCAAGGCCACGCCAGGAAGCAAGCCCTGCCTGGAAACCAGCACCATGCGTGGGCTGCTGCCCAAATGAGGACAGCCAGACCCCAGCCCCTTCGGGCACACAGGCCGGCAAGCAAGAAGTATCAATTCCTCTCCCCACTCTGTAAATGACCAGCTGATCCAGAGAAACACAGGCTGTGAGGATAGCTAGTGAGGCGAAATGCGATTGGATGCCTGCGGTGCTTTGGTGTTTTACTGATCTTGCAGGTCTAGGGTCAGTGGTCTGATCACTGGTTCAGAGAATAGCAGTATACAGTGTGGCATCTAGGGGGAATCTCCTTCTGAGGACTGTAGCCATTGTTGATTCCCTATTGTCTTGTTTTGAAGTCCTATATCATTTTCATTGTTGTTCTGGATTGGGTTTTATTCTCTTTTATTTTGTTTAATTATGTTAAATCTGATAGCATGAGCAACTATTTAAAGGATAGCAAGATAAATTATGGTAGCCATTTTAGAATTACTATTGGCTTATTTTGAAGTCCTTTATTGCATTCATTGTTTTTATTCCATTCTGTTTTGTTTGATTTATGCTATGTCCAACAGCATCTGCAGCTATTTTGAAGACAACAAAAGGCATTATGGTAACTATTATTGATTTTGTAATGTTTTCAAATCTTGTATGACTTACACTGGTTTGTTTTGATTTGTTTTATTCTGTTTTGTTTTCCTTGGTTTTATCCTCTTTAAACTTAAATAAATAAATAAATAAATAAACCCAACTCAGGACTGAAGAACAGGCATTAAGCTCTAGCATTGAGCAGTAGGAGAAAAACATTCTGTTGTTAATTTTTCAATATTACTTGATGCATACAAAGGTTTGAAGACTCCCTGTGATCTAAAAATGACTTTCAGCTACTGTATTGTTTAAAATGTTCTTCACTGTAATAATCCCCATGTAAAAGGGAAAAAATGCATAAAGAAGAAAAAAATGGATACTAAGATTTTGTAAATAAGGAGGGGAACTGGGTTTGAAGGGAGGGTTGGGAAAGAGGAAAAAAACAGAATTAAAACATATCATGTACAAGTAAAAATTCCCTATGGTGAATGTGATCATTATGTAAAATAAAATTAATTAATTAAAAAACTGACATTTTAAATTGTGATTGATACGATATGTAGTAGGAAAATGAGAAATAAAAATAGGAAAGATTGAGGTGGGATAGAAAAAACAAAAATTAGGCAGAAAGGCATCAAGGAACATAATTTTTAAAAATGAAAGCTGCAGCTTGTTTATTTTTTTTTCCTTTCTCTTCTCATAAAACATAATAAACATGGATAATTCTCTTTCACCTACAAATGGGTTCAGCCATTCCTTTTTTCTTTGTACTGGTCCTTTTTTATCTGTAAATAGATTATCTTTGTCACCTATGAAGTAGAATTTCCCATATGAACAGACCATCATCTTGCTATGGGTGAACCATTCACTTCCACTCACTAAGACTATTAATTTTCAAATTCCACAGATTTCCATCATTGAAAATACATAAAGATTCCCAGTTCCCAACTGTAATGAGTCTCATTTCTCCAAAATCCTGGACTTTTCTTTTGAGTTCCTTTTAAAATCTCTGCTTAATATATGCTTCTACTGACTCATCCTACCAATTCTTTTTCTACAAAAGAAGCCATCAAACCTGTAAACATATTCTACAAAAAGGTGAGTTAACATCCTTGTTTCAGCTCCAGGGACCTTCACAGACACAGCCTGGTGGGATTTTCTCTTGCTGAGACAGTCAGTAGGTAAAAAGAAACACTTGGGATGATGATTTTGGTAAATCCAAGCGAAGGCTTTTTCATATTTTTTTTTCTTCCCCCACTTCCCTCAACTCCTTACCCTCAGAAGTATAGTTTGTCTCAACTCCTTGCCCTCTAAAGCATAGTTTATCTCCTTTTCCTTCTTTTTCTCACTCCCTGTTGACAAACTTCTGCAGCCTTGGGGTTTTCCTCTTTAGCAGCTAGAGGCTCCAAAGACCCTAGGAAACAAGTGCTGGTACACATAAAAGCAATAAAGACAAAACACACTTGCTCCCTCTCACCGAAAATGGGAAGCAGTGTCAATGGTTCTCCTCTATGGCATCTAGCAGCAGCATTAGGTACTCCTTTACCTGTTCCTGGGTAAGATGGAACTAAATTTGCTCAACAGAGTGACACGTAAATTTTTGCTTCTGTCTATGGCACTGCATCAGGTGACCAATACAAGATTATGGCCCATTTCCCCACAGGAACATGGATATGGCTGTCTTCCTCAGAATTGTGGAAATGAGGTAGGAGATTAGGGCATAGCAAAAGCCAGCTGGGGAAGTAGATGAGACCTGTTAACTGCAAAATTCCAAAACCCTGCATATGGACTCAGCAGGTTTTCAATAGGATGGCCAGGATTTTTCATCAGTGGGATCCAAGCACTGCTTCCAAGGACCCGTATGTAGTTCTTGCAGATTTCCTGGAAATTTAGACGTCATAAAAGAACACATGAACACCATGAAAACTTGGCCATGGCAGTTTTCCATGACAGTCCAAGCTCTATTTCCGGGCACAGCATGTACTTTTATCTTTGCTTTTACTTTCTTTCTTTCTTTCTTTCTTTTTATTTACTCGGTCCAAACTCACTCGGTAGAGTCAGTTTCTTTCCCATTCTTAAGTTTTATTTTCTCAAATAATTTTCACCACTGCTTTTAGTCATTTAATTGAATTCTGCTAGAGACAAGAAGAATCTGGAATCCAGCTTCAGAAGAGGTGAGCATACCTGAACCTGGTAATGTTTCACTGGAGAGCCACTTTTTAGAAGCAAGCTACCCAATAACAGAACCTGTGCAGTTTGTGAACTGAGGTAACATTGTATTGAATAATTCACTATTGGAAATAAGATGCAATTCTAATGATGTGCAGTTAAGATAAAGATAAAAGAGAAAAAGGGCTAAAGTGGAAGAAAAACAATGAATAGCCATATAGTAGAATTAAGCCTACATTATAAACAAATTGATTATAGTTGCCTAAAATCTATAATTACAAGGCAGAAACCATCAGTCTGTAGAAAAATATACAACTCTTCATTTTGTACAAAAATTATTTTGAATGTAAGAACAGGTTAGTAAGTTGATTTGAAAGAGATATAAACAATAAACATAAAAATCCTAGCATACTTACATGAGTAAAAGAACACCTTAAAATAAATTACACTACCAGGAAATGAAAAGAAGATAAAGAATGAAAACTTACCAGAACAATGGCAAGGAAGAATTGGAAAAGACAGAAACTTTCATGGCAAGCAAGACTAGGAAAAGACAACCTAAGTAATAATTGATAAATTGCTGGGTTCTCATCATGGACAAACCTCAGATACAAAAACCCCAGGGAGATCAAATCATGGAATTGCAGCTGGGGCCCACGCTTCTGTGCATTTTACCTCAAAGCCTGCTTCAAGGTTCTCACAGTGAAGATCTCTGCTTTATTTTGTTTTTTTTTAAGAAGTTAAATGGCAGGCTGAACTTAAAATGAATGACTCTAATGGCAACTGTCACACCAGGATGAATTCACATAATCCTTGGAAAGATAGCGTTAGGAAACCTATAATCATTTTATGGGCAGGGGTCCTGCATGAAAATAAAGGACTGTGTCTTAATTGACATCATTTTATTACCTGCTATCCTAACGACACAGGTAAACAACCCTTAAATTGTCAGTTGCTTTCATTTATGTCATTCCTCTTGTTAATTTCTTTGGTTCATAATTCACCCAGTAGCAGTAAAGAGAGTGAGTGATTTTTTATTTATGTTTCCTTCTGTTTAAGTGGCAGACCCCCGAATTGACATTTGAAGACCCCCGATTTGACATAATGAAGACTACTGTAATGTCATTGTGTTCTTATTTGTGTTTGCATTTTCTTATTAAGGCTAGGGAAAATAACTGTTTTCTTCTGTGTTTTCCTTTCCCTTATGAAGCAGTCTTTATTTTTGGTTTTCTTAAGGGATGTAGCTGTAGGTGGCAATGCTAGTTCTCTAGGACTGAATTTTACGAGAGCTGTTACCCTTTGAAAATATTGTACATGTATTAACTTGTTACATCTACTAAGGCTTGCCTTTGGAAGAACATATTGGGAGTTTTATCATACCTTAGCTGACATAGTGGAAAGGGAATACCTAATTCCAGTTTCTGCTAGGCATCCTGCACTATTTCAATAAGTGAAAACAGATACAGCTCAGGAACACAGACACACTGAAAGACTGAGACCTATTGATACGACTACAGAAAGTTCCCTTCCCCTCCTTACACACATAACTACTGTATCACTAACAAAGTACTTGTCAGGGTTCTTTTTACTCTGTATATCTTGTTTAACTTTCAGCAAAAAGTTGCAAAAATATTAACAGGAAAAAAAAAAAAAAGAAAGAAAGACTAAAAACACAAAATAAACATCACTGCCAGACCTGGATATGGCAGGAATGCTGGAATTTTCAGATCATGAAATTAACAAACTATCACTAATTTATTAGGGGCTCATATAAGTTAAACTGACAGCAAAATATAATAGATGAATAATTTTGCAGAGAAATGTAAATTCTAATAAAGGATAAAAATGCTAGAAATAAAAACTACTGCAATAGAAACAAAATTTGGCTTCAAAGCGTCATTAATAAATGGAATATCACTAAGAACAAAATCTCCAAAGTTCAGTGTATATTAGTAGAAACATCCAAACTTGAAAAATAAAAATAAAAAGACTGAAAACAATAACAGAATATTCTAGCACTTTGGGACTATTAAAGGCACAACGTTCATATAAATGTAATACCAGAAGAAGAAAGAATGAGCCAGTAGAAATATTTCAAGAAATAATGACATAATTTCCCCTGAAATTATTTTCAGACAAGTCACAAATCTAGGAAGCTCAGACAATTTCAATCAGGAAAAAATGTATACATGTATATATACATATATAATACAGATATAGATATAGATACAGATATTGTGACCCTGGTTCATGAGTGCTTTATTGTTTTGCAAACAATTTGATATGCAAACAGAAGCATTTGATGAAATTTCATTTTTGTTTGAGAATTCTGCATTGGGTGACAAACATGACCACAGCCATTTTTCCTGCATGAACACAAACACGGAGATCTTTTCTAGAATCATGGAATGAATTAAATTAATGAACCAAGGTATTACCGTACTATTGAGAGAGTGAGAGAGAACACTAAAAGTTCGTACTTTTCAAAATAGTCCTTCAAAAATGAAGAAATGACAGCTTTCTCTGACAAAACTTAAGAGCACTCATTTTCAGTTGAACTGCCTTATAGGAAATGTTAAATTTTTCAGAGAGAAGGAAAATGATGCAAGGCAGGAACTCCAGTCTACATAAAGAAAGAAAGATCATCAAAGAAGGAATAGATGATATTAAAGTAAGAATACATCTTTTTTATTCTTATTTAGTCTAACAGATAACAGTTTGTACAAAATGATAATGGCAAAAATGTGTTCAACTTTGTATGCATATATACTTACATATGCTTATATATTTACGTGTCTAAGTGACAGCGAGGATATAAAAAAATTGAAATGTGTTACCTACATGTACCAACTCCTCAAAGAAATACAATCATTTACTGCAAATGTGTTAACAAAAATAAAAATTAAAAGACATGAGATGGAAAAATTAGGAATATTTGTTACTTTAAGGTGCTTTAAGTACCCATGAAATAGAATAATGTTGTTTGAATATATATATTGATATGTTGATATATATATATCAGCCTGCTTAGGGGCCCATGAGGTTTTCCAGGGTGAGGTCCCCAGTTTAAAGAATGCACATGTGCAAGGCATCAACAACAATAGCAGGCAGCATGGAACAGAGTAGAGCACAAGAATACAAGAGCCACCCAATGTCTTTATTGTATAATTCTTACATATGTTGCTATCACATATTTATATTCTTGTATAGTGTGCTAAGTAGCACATGCTTCTTTACCTGTGCTAAGTCAAGGTTACATAACTGTATCTTGCTGTGCACTTGGCTAAACAAGCAGGGTCACATACTTTCGTGTCCTTAGATGGCTCTGAGCTGAGTGTCATATATATATATATATATATATATATATATATATATATATATATCAGTGGTTATAAGAGCTTGTGAGGCTGGGCAATATCAGGGACCTGGCCAAGATCCCCAATCTCCCAAATGAGTGTATGGCAAAGGCTTAAGTATATGAGGAAAGTGCTATGATTTTAGGGCTCCAGGAGATCAAAATCCTCTGCAGAGTTTGATACTCTGGGGATTGAGACAAAGAGCTTCTCTGGGCCACCCATATTTATTAGGTTTTCAGAAAGAGAGGGGAGGGCTGGGGATTTAACTCAGTGGTGTAAGCGCCTGCCTGGCAGGCACGAGGTTGTGAGTTCAATCTCAGGTACTAAAAAAAAAAAAGAGAGAGAGAGAGAGAGAGGATACTGAGGAAAGTGTAGGAAGTGAGCAGAAACTTGGGTGTCAGTTCAAAGACTTCTCCAAGTAGTAAATTATGCCAATTTAGGAGAACCATCTTATCCGCATGATGACATTTATGGTAAGTGTGAGACAGCAGGAGTGAGATGTCTACAGCTGTAGTCTCTATCTACTTAATTGGAGTTTTAGCCAGGTTTCCTCAGCTGTGGCCTTATCTTGCCCTTTGAGGTATCTCTGGTATCACAGGCCACTATAGGCCTCAGCCAGGACCAGTGATTCATAGAGATTCACTTACTATGAATCAGCTCCCATCACTAGGCAAGGGGCCTAGGCATAGGACAAACTCACAGATAAACATAGAAAGTCAATTAGTTAATTTTAAATCCTGCTCAGAGCCACTTCACAATGGTCTCCAATAGGGCAAGACTCCTCAAAAGACTGCATGTTTGAATCACATTTATGCAAGATCCAGAAATCTACAAGATTGACCTGCAACATCTACCCACAAAGTCAAATGTAGAAGAGTAAAAAAGATCTGTCCACATGCTGGAGATCTAAAGGATCCAGCTCAGGGCTTGGTGTCCAAGGTAATGTCCCATATGAGTCTACATCAGGAGGATGAAACATCTACAACAGAAGACCTAGGGGTCTGCGCTGGGAGGTCAAAGGGTTGGTGTTAGAAGGTAAAGAGTCTGAACTGGCAGGCTGAAAGGTCAGTGCTGGAAGCTGAAGCATCTTCACCAATAGCCAGAAGATAAAGCCCAAGGTGAAGGTGAAAACTGGAGCTCCTCCAACAAGAATAGCCAAAGCTCCTCTGAGGAAAATATGCTGCAACAAAGCTCTTCAAAGGACCAACCCCTTCCTGTGAGCCAACAGCAACCATGCATCCCGGGAAGAGACCCAGAAGAAGCCAACCCCTTTCTGTGAGCCAGTCGACATGCGGGCTAGGAGACAAGTGCTGAGCACACCCCCAACCCCACCATAAGTAACTGGTTGATTTGGAGAAATGCAAGATGAGACAATAGCCAGTGAATTAAAAAAACAATTTAATACCTGTATTATTTGATTGACTTTGCAGGCCTAAACTCAGTAGTTTTAGCATCTATTTAGAGGATAACAATATGCAATATAGCAACCATGAGGGATTTCTTCTGAAGATGATAGCTATTGTTAACTCCCTATTTTCTTGTTTTAAAGTTCTGTATCATTTTTATTGTTTTGTTTGGTTTGGTTTTATTCTGTTTTGTTTTGTTCAATTTTATTATGTCTGATGGCATGGGTAGCTGTTTTGAAGATCACAAGATATATTGTGGTAGCCACTGTTGATTTCCTATTATCTTTTTTTGAAGTTCTGTATCACTTTCATTATTGTGCTTTGATTTGTTTTATTCTGTTTTATTTTGTTTAGTTCTATTCTTTTAAAAATAAAAATAAAAGTTCTTCCACAGGAAATCATCTGAAATCTTCCCCTCTCATTCTTTTATACCATTCTGACAACAATCCTCTTTAAAATGGGTTTTCCACACCCAGAATCAGGCTGACTCAATTCGTCTGGGCATTCTCCACTCATGCTGACAATCAGCTAACCATATATACATACACATACATATGTAAGTGTGGTTAGTTAATTATAGATTATAGTTAGTTGTAGTTACAGTTATGGTTAGTTACAATTGTCCACCAAATATACATATACACTTCAGGAAAAGAAAACTTGTATAAATATTTTAATAATAAATTTATTGAGGCATCATGAGATTAATATATTACCTTTGACCTCTACTATTACAAGAGGTGCTCAAAGTGGTGGCCATTAGCTACCAACCATTTATTATGGTGGTGAACTTCTGCTTGGGTAACTTTGGTCATTGAGATTGCTGCACATGCATTTTCAATTTCTTCTCTAAGGAACAAGAATATAGTGAGTTTTTTTGTGATATATGCCTTCCTCTAAGGTTCCCCAGTATGAAGGTAATACCATCTATTGAGAAAACTTCATACTGTTTTTCTTTTCCTAAAATGTATAAATGTATATATAGTTTTTAGAATATATATATGTATATATATATATAGAGAGAGAGTACATATGCAGAATATACATGACATATATATGTGTGTATATATATATATATATATATATATGTATGTATGTATGTCAAAATTATAGAATGTACAATACCAAGAGTGAATCAGTAACCTATGGGCATGTCAACTTAGGTTCATCAGTGTAAAAATGACCACTCTCTTGTAAGAGGTTGATACTAGGGTGGTTGTTGGTGCATTAGGATGATATATGAAAATCCTCTGTACTTTCCCTCAATTTTGATGTGAATCTAAAACTTCTCTAAAATTGAAGTTTAAGGGTCAAATATGTGTGTGTGTATATATACAGACTAAAATTAGAAATTGAAAAATCAGCAATTATAGTTCAAGACATCAAAATTTTTGTCACTGTCAGAAGAGTTAATAAATATCATGAAGGATATGGATATCCTAAGCAATTTTAACCAACATAATTGACACAGAGGAATCCACTCAGTGGTAACAAACACATGGATTATTTATCAAGATGCATTTGTTAACAAAACAACTCATTTTATTTAAAGTGTTTTCTGAATATAGTCAAATTAATTTCCAAATTACCAACAGGAAAAAAAAGGATGTCTAAAAACTAAACAACATTCTTCTAATAAATTAGCTAGTCAAATAAGAAATCATTTTTTTATTTGGTTTTTTGGTACCAGAAATTGAACTCAGGATTTTGTGCTTGCCAGGCAAGTTGCTGTGCCACTGAGTTATATCCCTGACCCCTCAAATAAGAAATCATACAAGAAAAGGGAAAATGTTTTGGACTGATTTAAAATAAAAACATGTTTTACCAGAATTTTGAGATAGATTCATGCATGAAAAGCCATGCTTTGAGGGAAATTTAGTGCTTCTAGAATTTATAGTAGAACAGAAGAAATGTTAAAATACCTCACAAAGGTCTTGCATCTAAATATATAATTCTTACAATTGAATAATTAGAATATATCAATTTTAAAGGAGATTTTTTTCTTTTTTTTTTTTTTTTTTTTTTTGAGACAGGGTCTCACTGTGTAATTCAGGCTGGCCTTGAACTTGCAACAGTCCCCCTGGCTGAGCCTCCTGAGTGCTGGGATTACAAGAGTGCGCCACCACACCCGTGAAGGGAGATTTGAACAGACACTACAAAAAATAAGTATAAAAGACCAACAAAAACATGATTAACATCATTAATTATCAGGTTAATGAATGCTAAAACTGCAGTGAGATGCAAGCACACATAGAAGAGTGAATAAAATTTGAAAGACTGACAGTATCATTGTTAATGAGGATGTGAAACAACTGAAATTATCACACTGTGTTGGTAATAGCAATGTAAAATAGTACTACTTTAGAACACAGTTTGGTACTTTAATATGGAATTAAATATACTTTTAATATATAATATAGCACTTCTCCTGGGTTGTAAATTAAAATATAGCTCTCACACAGTCTTGTGCAAGAAGACTGTTTACAGGAGATGTGTTTACATTAGTCCAAACTAGAAACAACCCAATTTTCCTATCACAAAGTGAAAGGAAAATAAATTGCGTATCCATAAAAAACAATCCTACTGATTATAAAAGAAATGAAGCTTATATATCCCAAAACATGAACAAATCTCAGAGGTACTTAGCTAAACAAAATAAGCCAGCAACAAAAGAGTTCAAGTATGATTTCTATTTGTACAAAATTTTAGGCCACATAAGTCTGTCTATACTACACTGATAGAAAGAAAATCAGTAGTTCCTGAGTTCAGATGTGGGTTGAGAGTGGAGACTGACAAGGCAGGGACAGAGAAAATCTTTTGAATGATGGAAATATTTTATACCAGTATTGAAGTGATAATTAAATGAGTACTTATAGTTTGGGGATTATACATTTAAGTCATGTGCATTTATTTATCACAAATTATACCTTAATGAAATTGATAAGAAAAATGTGTAGTCCAATGAAAACTTTGAAAGTCAGATAAAATTTTAATAATTCATTATATGCCATTCAAGAGATAGTTCCAAGATCCAAGAATTCAAAAAAGTTATAGCATTTAAAGGTATAATCAGAATAAAGGATAAAAGGCAAACATTAATGAAGCAAAACTGTCGCAAACAAGGACAGGGCAGGAGCAAGGGCACTGACATAAGAACTGCAGGCACCCAGTGACAGGAGCAGTGGGATGTCCTTACCATCCCAGAATGGCAGCAGTGCAGGAAGGGACTATGGTTGGGACAAAGGAATAAAGGGGAAATAAAATCCCCCTTCTTATCTTCCTCCATGGCTCTCACAAGTCAAACCCTAGGGAGGCAACGGGTGCAATCACGTGGGGCCAGCCTCTGAGAGCATGCGGTGAGCACAGAGAACCGCGTGAATGAGCGTCACAGGTCACACGTGTACAAAAATCAGGCAAACGCCATTCGAGTGACACCAACACAGAAACAACAGGGCAAAACAGAACAAAGTAAAAGTCAGAATCTTTCACACGTGCTGCTCTCTCTCATCTGTTAATATGTTTGTATGAATTTAAATAAGAGTAAAAAATCAAAAATTATTAATATTGATTTAAACAAGAAGCAGAATTTACAGGAAGTTAAGCACTGTCTTAGTTTTTATGTATTCTTATGGAGGGAGGATAAACAAATAAAGATAATTAAGAACGAGACAGAAAAATAGTAATTTTAAGCTTATACTTTTAAGAAAAATTGCAGATTTGGGGCACAAATGTTACTCAGGCATTTATCTTTTCCAAGAAATGCACTCAAAAAAGAAAAATCCCAAATTTCTTGACACCATAGGTACAGGCCCATTCCTAACATACCTGTAAATTGTGTTTCACCTCACAGAAAATGGAAGCATATCTCAGCTTCAAAAACATGTAAATGATTTGCATTCCAACATAACCACTGAGGTAGATAACTTGATAGTAGAAATACACATCCTAGATCACCAATCTTGCAGAGATCCCCAAGACCTAAATAAATGTAATTCTAGGACACAGTAAGCCTACTCCTCGGAGGGCCTGCATTCTGTCCTCCCTGAGTGTATGCTTTAACATTCTGCCTGTTGGAGGACTGCCACAAGTTCAGGGTCAGCCTGGGCTGCACAGTGAGTTGAAGGCCATCATGAACAACGTAGCAAGACCCTGCCTCAAAATATCAAGAAAACCGAAAACTAAAAATCGTACAAACAGAAAAACACCTCAGCCTGATAAACCTCTTTATGCCTCTCACTCACATGTCTTGAAAATTATTTTTTTGGCGTGGGAGGCAGCAAATCTATAACTTACTCCATTGGTGGGGTTGTCTGAGGTTTCCCCATCTCCACTTTGAAAACTTCTCAGACTCTATCTGGTGACAGTATCATTTATTTCTATGCACATATCTAAGTTTTGCATTTTATAAATATACACTGAAATAGAACCACATTGTGTCAAGCACCAGTGTACAACTGCTGTAGTAGTGGTTCTGACTCATTCATTTTCTAATAGTACTCAAAGTTTTTCAGATATATTTTTGTTACTTTTTTTTTTTTCTTTTCACTGAGATTAAATCAGCAACAAATCTGTCTCAAAAAGTACACAAGTGCTGTAGACCAACAACTGGCAACATGACCTCTTAGATACCCTGTGGATGGGTGGGCAGAGTAGATGTCCTGGTGCTCTTCTGAATCCCAGGTACCTTCTTTAAAAGTTGCTGAATTTTAAACACAAAAATATAGAAGCACATGTGAGAGTATGGGTCTGTACATGCATGTATATGTGTAAATATACATACATTTTATATAAAGTGAAATCTTACATATAAAAATAAAGAAATGCCTCCTCTATTAAATCCTGATTACCCTCTCAGTCCATCCTTGCCATTATTCTCCATGGTTCCAGGTTCCAGCTTTTCCCTTGTTTATCATTCTCCTTGGTTGTATCTGAAGTGACTGTTAGGCAGCATGCCTTCTCTGGGCACAGAATAATTTCTTGCTGCAGCCGGCTTGTGAGTCAGACATTTGTTTTAGTCTAGGCTCATTTTTTTTAGTAATGTAATTCAATCAAACCATGAAGATTTTCTGATCTATTTGCTTTCAGTCAATTTTATATACCAGTAAACATACCCAAAGTTTATTCTTAGTCATAGTTCTCAAGCCAGATTGATTTATTTTCTTCTAGCTCTACTGCTCCTCTCTTTTAGTATAATGATGAATACCTTTAGGCCATCTGAAATAAAAGGTGGAAAGATCACACTCCTTATGTGATCTCTTTTGTAGGGATAAATCGCTTTGTTCTCTGAGAAGTTTGACTGAAACTTTGATGCTCAAAGTAGTTTTCAAACTTATCTCTTACTCTCTGAGGTCTAAGAATAAGTCACCTTTTCCAACCTCGGAGCCTCCAAATGTATAGCTGCTCTGTTATCTCTCATTTCTTCACATAAGCCTGTCAGTTTTTCCTTGAATTGTTCTCTTGATTTTAACATTTTACCAAAGGCAGTCAGTAGTGGTCAATATAAATAGTCTTATTGCTTCCAATCAATTCATCTAGTAGCTGTCAATAAGAGACAATTGTAAAAAACATCTTTTGTTATCATGACTAGGATGATAGGGTTAGCATCTAGTGAAAAGAGACCAAAGATACTACAAAACATCCTGTAACACACTGGAAAGGCCCACAACAAGGAATTATCTGGTGCAAGATATCAATTATGCCTTTGCTGAAAAACTGTAGAGACACAGCATCAAGAGGTACATGGTCTATCCTTAGGGTTAGACATGACAGTATTACCAAATGTTTTATTGTTGTGTTCCATGAATTGCCATCTTTTCAGCTATTTTCTTTCTTCCTTTCTTCCTTCTTTTCTTTCTCTCTTTTCTTTTCTTTCTTTCTTTCTTTCTTTCTGATTGCTGTTTTTTAATTTTCTTTTTGTTTTCCTTCCTGCCTAATGCTAAGCTAATGTCATAAATCTTAATGCTCTTGTTTCACTGATTTCTCACTTACAGAAACAATTTCTTCATCCAGGCTAGTCCATGTACTTTAATAAAAAAATTCCAAAAATATGGTGCCTTGTCAGAATAACATACTAACACAAGACTGTCCTGTAACTGTTTCTAGACATTTTTTTGAAAGGTCTGATTGAGAGACTGCAGTTTCCTACCTTCTTTAGCATTTCACAGATAAGAAGGCCAATGAGGCAGGAGAGAGGTAAAATTTAATAATAATAATGATAATAACAATAATAAGACTCTTAGATCTGAAATAGCACGAGATTTCATTCACTTTCTTTGACCTGCTATATCATCTATCCTTATTTTGTTTCCAATGTTAATGTAAAAGTCTTGATTAAGCAATTAGATTTCTTAAAAAGAAATTACATCATCCTTATTTCAAAAGTAGCATGACTTTAGGAAAAATGTTCATTAACCAAAGAAAGAAATGTAATTGCCCATTGTTTAATGAATATTGCCAAATTGCTCATGTGATTCTTATATGCTTCTCTTGCTGTAATCCTTTAGGCTACTCTTTTTGCTAGGTATGTTAATACCTTCAATCACTGTCTTGTGAGTTGTATCACTTTAGTTGGCTCTGATTATAGCTACCCTGACTCATTTGTAGATTTGAGGGTTGAATATGTATAGAAAAAATGTACCCTAAATTCCAGGTTTTTATTAGCCATCAATTATCTTGCCAATGCTGTCTTTATTTTTGTTCCCCTTTTGAGTTGAACGAAGAGGATACAAGAGTTCGTGAATTCTCATGCCTGGAAAGAAGCCAGACTACCACTGTCAAGAAAGAACTCCACCAGATAATGTGCTATCTGCATCTGTGGGTGGTGAAAATGTAAACGTTTCTAGTGGTAGGATCAGTAAAGAAGCTACAAAAGCATACCATAAGGGAAACAACCCACAGTTGGATATTGGTTACACAGCAGGCATTGGGTAGGACAAGGAAAAAATGGCAGCCTCAATAGTTTAGCCCACGTTTCTCTTCTCATTTACTTATTCATTTATTCAATAAATTTGACTTCAGTTATGTCCAAGGCAGATTTCTAAAACCTGGGGATATATCAGTGACTGAAAAAAATAAACATATTCTCCTTGAACTTATAGTCCAATGGGGGAACATGGAAAATGAGCTTGGGGGAAAAAAAAAAAAGTAAAGCATATAGAATGTTAAATGAAAGCTGGGCATGGTGGCGCACCCCTGTAATCCCTGCACTTGGTAGAATGAGCCAGGAGGATTTCTGCAATACAGACCAGCCTGGGCTCCATAGTGGATTCAAGAATAACCTAAACTACATAGCAAACAAAAGCAATGCAAACAAAAACATTGTTACACAATGATTTTGAACAAATCGGACAAAATCCAAATCAATTTTTAACAAATAGATTCACTGGAGAAAAACATAGACTCAGAAAATACTCTTGCCAGGAGGAGTGGCTCTAGAAAGAAGGGAGATAAAAGATGTGAAGTCAGTAGCTTTTGTTTTTATCCCTTTAATATAAGAGAGCCAATTCTTTGTTTTAGAACTAATGGGGAAACAGTTTAAACATACAGAAAAATATAAACCAGTTACTGGAGTGAGAGTAGAAAATTGACAGGAAGTAGAATTCATGTTAGGAAGTTAATTTGTATTTCACTAGGAGTTTATATGATGCAAATATTTTCATGATACTCATCACTTCTCAAACACCTCCTCTTCTCCCTCTCCTCTATTTTCTACCTCTCTTTTTATGCCTTGTTTTGTAATCTGCAAATGTGCAAGCATATTCTATTGAATGACATCACAAGGTGATGTTTTTTCAATTATGTGAAAGGATTTCAGAATGTTTTAATTTTCTGGTTGTTTCTCAGAAGTTTAGAAGTCTACTCCTTCATATCCTTGGCCAACTTTTAAATGACAATAAGACTTTAAATGATTCACCCAAATATCTTTTTGAGCCTAGAGCAGCTGGTTTATCTGATCCTGCTTTTAGAAACCTAGCCTTCTGCTAAGCTTTTGTGTATGCGCACGCTCCCTCATTTTCTTTTGTTCGCAAATGGCACTGATCACGTGAAAGGAAAATAGCAAAGGTTATCCTACTCTGCAAATAAGGTAACTCATCTCATTCTAATAACTATGGTCTAATCTTGGCACTTCCAATAATACTAAAATAATTGAAAACCACACCATGAACAAGTCTAAAAGCATCAAAGTGACATAAAACTAATTAATCACTATCAATTTAATATGTGCCCTATCCATTCAACCAGCTCAGCTCCTCTTGACTTTGCGGATGATATTCACTCGGCTCGCTGTGCACATCAATTCTGCAGAAAACAGAGTTCTGTCTCTCCTCCACGTACAAAAGTAGCTCAGTATTGTGAACTCTCTATCATAATTCAACGGGTCAATCCCATCATCTTTCAGAAACTGTCTCCTCTTCAAATGAGTGCATGAACCAGCGGTGTGAATTTGCATCACACAGTTTTGAAAGTGTTTTTGAACTACATTTCCTTTCTGAAAGTGTTCATTTTTTTTTCTAAAGATCACATTGGGACCTCTTCTGTGTCGTTTCCATTTGTTTAGGACCACCACAAGTCCGATGATAATTTTTCCTTTATTAATGTGATGTAGACGATATTGTGTAAAAAGGTATGGTAAATCTATTTGTAAAATTGAACACATTCACCATCCTCAATGCTCATTTATGTTTATTTAACACATCATCAGGTGCAGTAATTATCATTTCTTTTTATCTTGAACTTAAAAACCTTAGACTCTTCAGTTTTTCAATAAATAAATCTACTATGTGATCTTAGGAAAATTGCTTAAGTGTTCAAAGCAGCTATTTCTTTATCAGCGACAAGAGATAAATGATATCATTTATCCCACATGGCAACATGCTTGAAATATTAGAGAAACATTCTTATTCTTACTTTTACTCAGTTGTGGGACTCGCAGTGTGTTACAAGCATACCTGGACCACTGTGCAGGAGGAAACAATAAACAGGGTCTAGACCAGAAGTCCCAGGGTCATATCTGCAATAATGGCGTACGAACTGAACTGTGAGAGGCTGTTAATTATAGAACAGTAAAAATTTTAAAGTACAAAGATAAGAGTTCCTTGTTGAGGGGGGATGATTATCTAGGTCACAAAATGCCACAAACCCCATCAGCAGAGTGAGCACAGTGCTTCAGTGTTATCTTCCCCTTTGACATGTGCCCTACCCTTGTGAAAGAGACAAGTTAAACTTACTTTCTCAGTTTAATCTGCACTGAATGAAGGTTTTGAAATGTATATCCTGACCTAAGAGGTATGGTTTTCTCCTCTTTCCTTTGCATTTATCATATGAAAGCCAGGCAAACTGCCATTGCAGTTTTATATTGACCCTAAGCAAGAAAGCAGGCTTTGTTCTCTCTCTCTCTCTCTCTCTCTCTATATATATATATATATATATATATGCACATATATTTACGATATGGGACAATCTTTTTTTTTTTCTGATACATGGTGAAAATAGCTGTGTTATTCCAAGCCTGCCAGATCAATTACTATTTTTCAGTTATCATGCCTAAAGTTGGCAGGATGATTGTAGAAGATTTGGTTAGTCTTCAAAAATGTTCACACACTGTGAGTGGATTTATTGCTCAACCCCTTGATTGTGCACTGGGCTACAGGGTAAGCCTTGACCAGTGATGTGTTATTAGATGTGATGCAAGCAAAGGCTTAGTAAGTACTGATGTGAGGGTGTGCTTTTTTGCACCACAGCCTTCTCCTAGGAAAAATATGCCTGGGATTGCATGTTGGTCCCAGCAGGAGGATGAGATTGGCAGAGTACACCAGAGCTCCTTGTACAGCTCAAATAAATCAGCTATGCACAGATCTTCAACAATAAGTGACTACTGTTTTAATCTACTGAGTTTAGGAGCTTCTGAAGTAGCATTTTTGACATACAGCAGTAGTAGACTTAATAGTCACAATATGATACATTGGACCATGTAATACAACTTGTGTTAGTTTCTGCACTTAAATTATTGAATATTTAGTTAAATTTGACCTGCATACCAAAGAATCATCACAGGAAGTTGTTGTAGTCAGGGGTTACAAGAACAACTGCATACAGGACACAGAATATATAATACGGTTTTATGATGATCACCCAGAGTTAAACACAAGAAAGTGCAGAAGAATCAGCCCATGATACTAAAGACCCAGAATATTCAGCCAAGGTCTTGGATCCCACAGCAATGTCCTGCATGAGTCTAGCTGAAGACCTGGAGTCCGTAACAATGCCTCCCATGAGTCCAACTGAAGGTTTAGAGCCCACAACTAGGACTCATGCCAGTCTGTTTTATGAATCTGCATAGAGAAGGCCCAAAGGTTAGCAGTGGAAGCTAGAAAGTCTATGGCAGAGGGGTGAAGGAGCTGTGCCAGTAGGCTGAGGATTCTGTACTGGAACTGAGAAGTCACACTCAAAATAAGAACCAGGGCTGCCCTGAAAAGTACCACAGCCATCCTCAGCAGCATTGAGGTCCCGAGCTCCTCTGATGATAACAGTCAAGTACATGCCTGAAGCCAGTGTGACAACCTTCTCCTGGAGATTAAACAGCACACATCTTCCCCTCTGGAGCCAGAAAGCGATGCTCAACATAAGGAGCAGAGCTGCTCCAAAGTTAACCACAGCTGCTCTCATCGACAAAGTCCTGAGCTCCTCTGACGGTAATGGCCAAATCCATAATGGGAAAGCCAGCATGACAAGCTCCACCAGGAGAACCAATGGCTCGAAACAGCAACATTTAGGAGAACCCACAATGCCTTACTCTTCTTCTTCTCCACACCTTATTTATGCTAGCAACTTTTCCTCAGGTGGGCCATCTACACTCAGCACCATGCCAATTTAATTCAGCTGGTGTTAAGTTGACCACCAATTTTTAATCCATAACAATCCACCCCTGGTCAACTTAATTACCATACACATTTCCTTAAACCAGTCTTTAGTGGCAGATTTATGAAAAGTTAATATATCTTGGTCTATAATTACATTAATACAACAATTACATATATACAATTCTTTTTACACTTATTCCTGCACTAAAAGTAAAATATTCAAAGGGTGACCAATGTTTGACATTAAAACATAATATTTTGGTTAATTAACCTGGTTTCAAACATATAAAAACACATTAAAATCAAATTAAAAGAACAGTTACAATCATAGTCCTTGCTTCCCATTAACTTTTAACATGGCATGGCAAGACTAAAACACAAGGATCTCCTGCAATTCAAAAACACTCTTATCTTCGAGTGAAAGACTTCAGCTCATTTTTGCATTGTCCCGTTCTTTTAAACAACTCTGTTCTCCTGTTTCATCTTTGCAGCCCACAGTTCCACTGGAGCCTTCTTTCTGGCCAAATGTTTTAAATTCCTCTACCGGCTCTTTGCTCTAAATTTCCAACATAGATCTGGACAAAAACTCTCAGAAGTAAGCATGCTACCATCCCAACAGTAGACTGCACTAAAATTTTTGTGCCACCCAGGTAATATCTCTAAACACAAGCAAAATGCAGACCAACTTTCAGTCAAAGCACAATATACTACCTGGACTCCAGCAGCCAATGCAGTCCTTCTCAAGAGAAGCCTCCTGAGTTTCATCTTAATGGGCAGCATTTCCATTAGTACTCTGATTTTCCAGGCTCCAACCAGAGTCTCCAATAGAGTTTGCAGCATACAGGGGCTGTCTTTTAAGCCAGTCTTTCAAAGCCTTTCCAAATTAATTCCCAAGACTCTTAAACCACGTGGCTAGGAACATAATAGCAATGATACCACTCTCTCGGTACCAATTTTTTGTCTTAGTTATTTTTCTGAGACAAAATACCTGATGCCCAAAATTAGGGAAGAAAAGGTTTATTTCTTATCGTTCTTGGAGGTTTCAGTCCATACTCAGCTGGCTCCAAGGCAGCATGGCGTGGTGGGCTGCCATTTATGGCTGCTGCAAAACAGCAAGGTGTGAACCGGCAAGAGAGGGAAAAGCATGCCTTCTTCTCGCCCTTACACTGTATATCAGGTCCACTCCTGGGCAGGTGCAACACTCAGTACAAATCCCAGCACTAGACAACAAGCCAATCACGAATGCCAGACTCAGCCACATCCATGATTACGTGAGGCTTAATTGGGGGTCATCTGACCACACTATAACACAAGTCCTGACAAATACAGCCAAAAAATGAGGAACATATGAAAAAGCAACTAGATGCTTCCCACTAACTTTATCTGTCACATAATTTTTATTTAAAAGATTATTTAAAATGGGAAAATAAATCACACCTCTGTGGTTGTACTTAGCACATTCTTTGCCAGATATTATTGATTCTCTGACCTAGTTACCATCTGCAGCTCCTTCTTCTATGTCAGTTTCAGTTATTGTTTTAGGAATGCCTTGGGATCCAGTTCTGACTAATAAAATGTCAATGCAGAAATATATGTATGGTACTTCTAGGATAAACATTTAATTAAGAAATTTCAAGCCTTCCAACACTCATGCACTTTCTACATGGAAAATAGATACCATCATGAGGGACAAATTCGCAAGAACCAATTTTGTGACCATAATCTGATATGTGATGGAAAGGCCAAGAGATATACATAGATAATAGTTCTACCATTACTGATTTTCTGACCAGTGTTGCCAGCATTCAGACTTCTGATTATATATAAAGAATTAATTTCCTGTTTAAGTCGGTACTGTGAAGTCCTCTAATACTTGCGGCATTTGCAAGCCTCTCTATTGCATTTCATAGCAAGCTGAAAGAGAAATACACCATAGCACAGAGTTCCCACATTAAGCTCATTAGCACAATTAGTCTTAGTAGCCAACATTGTCATCATCCATCTATCATTCTCAAATCCCTCAACACCTTTATTACCTGAAAACAAAAGTGTTCTTACTTGAGTTAAGTGAATTAATTTCTAAAGTTCTCACTTTACTCAAAGAAACAAAAGATGCTTTAAGATCAATGTCTACACTCTTGTTGAATGAGCAAAAGAGAAATGATTAAACATGAACTGATTTTGAAAAGGTTATCCATATATCAAAAGCTCAAAACATCAATACCAAATAGTCAGTAGAATTTAGGCATGCTGTAAGACACAATTAACTTGTCTTCAGAGTATTAGAGGTTCCCCTGTAAACCTAATTGTGCACTCTTTCCATGACTTTCTTGTACTCACAATAGAGATTAGGAAATCGTTAGCTTAGTCATTAATTGGTAAAGATTTCTTTCCACCAGTGAATTTTCATTGAATATTAACACCTGATACACCAAGAGAAATGATGTGAGACCATGTGAAACTCTGGAAATATTCTGTGCCTATTGAAACATACTAAGTAATTCCACATCATAGATCCAATATTTTTGTTTAAATAGTAAAATTATGTCCTTTATTTCATGATAGAAACACGAGCGGTGCAATTATAGAGTTTATAAACCTCCACCTAGCCATATATCAGTGAAGAATTACTTGATTCTTGATTTCTTTTTCCCAAATGACTGAAACAGCTAAGACTTTATGTTGCATATGTCAAAAATATTTGAGTGACACAACAGGCTTTCATTTAAATTTGAAGCGGAAGCGTTTTGGCCATATTGGAACTTTTGTTGCATTTAGTCATGAGACTTGAATTCTGATAAACCAGAATATGTGATGTGGCTAGATCATACCAAACAAATGGCTTGTGAAATTAGTTGAGTCTATAATGTTAAAAAAAGAAGCAATAAAATCAACCTTGACTTTAATTTTGTTGTGAAGTAAAATCAAAAACCTCACATTAGAGACTCCTTGCATCAAAAATATAATTTGAAATCTATGCCACATAAATACATATAGAGAGAGATAGAGACATAGATTTATACATATATATGAAATAAGTAGTAGCTAAAATAGATAGATAAAGCCAAAACAAAGAGATAAAGGCAAAAAGAAATGAGTGATACAAACAGAATGTAGGACAGCAGGCCTCCCAGCCAGTGCTGTGAAAATGTGAATGAGCACATTTGGGGGCCCACCTCCAATCAGAGCTGCCTGCTGCCCAGGACGCTTTCTTTTCATTAATCTGTAAGAAAATAGAATGTTTACTTGTCCCCTGTCAGAAAAACATGGAACGGGTACTGAGTCAGAGAAGTCATTTCTTTTCCTTTAAAGAGAATAGAATCAAATGATGATGGTGTGGAAAGAGGTGAAAAGGGAGGTATACTCTGCTTCTCATATTGACTTGATCTGCATCCTAAATGTCAGACAAGTAACAACTGGGAAAATTGAATACAATCTTTCAATTGCAATCTATACCCTTTGTTAAATTCCAAAATGATAAAAGCAGTGAGAAAGGGAAAAGTGATGTTGATATTAATAGAGGAAATATAGAATAACTCAGATTTTTTTAATTGATTATGAAAAGTTGGTAGTACTATTTTATTCCTTGTAGCCAGACTTTAAATATGGTCCTTCCATGGTATTCCTTTCTGTGGATTCACACCATCAAAGATGTTTGGTCAAAAGTCTATCTTTCCTTTCTCCCCTGACATAGTAGCTATATACGGAAGTTCTAGTTAAGAAGTAGAGTTGTCAAGTGCCAATTAGGATTAGTTCTCAAAGGAAAAACAGGAAGAGCAGGGATCTAAGTACAGCTGTCCTTTTCATTCTTCAGCAATCTAAAAATAATTTTTTTAAATGAATGAAGAGAAAACCCGAAAGTTCCAAGAGTATACAGTTAGGCAGAGGAGAGTTTCTGGAACACATTTCTTTATGGCCCAGTAGAATATGGTCAATAAACACTTCTGTTCAGTTTCACCTTTCTCCCTATCATTAGCCCCCTAGGATTTGAGGCAATCAAACCCTGACTATCTCAGATATCCTGTTGATCTTTTCAGTTTGGGTATTTACTGGTCCTGAAGCAATGCCTACTATCCTTTCCTTTCTGCCACACCATACTTTGGTCCTCTGACAAGGCCAAGCACACTTTCCTCCTAGAAACCCCTTCAGCTCAGGAAGATTTCAGCATTTCTTTCTGTTTGCTTCTGTAGTGTCTTTCTTGTCCATTGATTAAGACCATTTTACAAGTTGATTTACTAAACTGTTTTTCAAAAGACCACAGGCAATTTGAAGACAAAAACTTTATTATATTTACTTTTTTCTTCCTAAATAGCAAACACATTACAAGTGCTTCAAAATGTTTATGTTTTAGGAGTTACTGTTTTTAAATTTTATTTTAAAAAGAATAAAACCAAACAAAATAAAACAGAACAGAGCCAATCAAAACAAAACAGTGAAAGTGATATAGGACTTTAAAGCATGATAATAGGAAATCAACAATGGCTACCACAGTGTCTCTTGTTATCTTCAAAACTGCTGCCCATACCATCAGATATAATAAAATCAAGTAGAAAAGAACACTGAATAAAACAAAACAATAAAATGAAGCAAAACAAAACACTGAGATCAATATTGGATTTCAAAAACAAGACAGAAGGAAATCCCCCATGGTTTCTAGATTGCATATTGTTATCCTCTAAATAGATGTCCAGACTACCAGCTTTAGGCCTGTAAAGTCAATCAAACAATACAAGCATTAAGTTGTTTCTGTACCTCAGTCTCTATCAACTCAGCCTGTCCTCCAAATCAGCCGGCTGCTTACAGGCAGGGGTATGGGGGTTGTGGGAGTTCTTGTCTTGAGGCTCGCATGCTGGCTGGCTCAAAGGAAGAGTAAATTGACTTCTTATTTCTCCTCCCAGCCTTTTTCTTTCATGATATATTTGATAAAAATTCCTTTTCTTAGAGGAAAAAAAATGCTTATTGATTAAATCCCAATGAAAGAGTCCATTCTTCACCTTTGACATTAACTTGGTAAGTCCTCCACCTGCATTAAGATTACAGAAACAGATTTTGATAATGGCTCAGTATAATTTTCTAGATGATGGGTTGTCTAGGACAGATTATCATTTACTTGTCCCTCTGAATTTAAATATTTTTACTCAGAGAAAAAGCTGAGGGCTCGATTCAAGAATGCACCAAAAGCCCATTTCCCATGGAAGAGGGAATGTACCAAGTGAAGCAACAGAACAGTGTCTGGACCCTATTAATTGTCACAGTAGTTAGGGTGCCCAGAACAGTGGGTCTGAGTGTCCAGAGGACAGTATGCTTGTTTCACTCTGGGTTTATTAAGATCAATCCATTCTCTGTCTCCAACACACTGATTCTCTGCCACAAACTGAGGCCATTTGGTATCCATCTGATTATCTGGTCAGGAAGCAGTAAGAATCTGTTGGATTATTTCCTCCACTAATGTTTGTCTGCTGTGAAAAACAAACAAAAATGGTTTAATCATTCCTCCATTGACATCATATAAGATTCTTTTCTTCTTTCTGTCTCTCTCTCTCATTGCACAGCGGTTCTGTTTCATCCAGATTAAGAATTACCTTAGGAAAGTAAGGCTTTTCATTTAATCAAATACATTAAGTTAGGCCAACTAAAACTAAGTCAATGTATCAAGTAAACAAATGTGCTTAGTATTGCTAAATATCTTTTGAGCACAAATCTTCAAGATCACAGTTGAGACCAATGTTACAGCTCCATGGAGTGAGTATAGACTTTTCATAGAAAAAGCTTGGTGAGAAGTTACGGCCATTCTGGTAGGATCTGGCAGCAGTCTACAGAATGCTAGTATCCAACAAAAGACAGCAAAGATAGCTCTTCAGCACTGCAGATTCTAATCTGCATTATAACTTTTATCATCTCATCCAGAACCAACAGGAGTGTAGAAAAGGAACCTCTCTATAATGGCATGGCTAATTGATACATTTAGCTGAAATGTGCTGCTAACTAGCACTCTGCATCCCTCCCTCCTCTACCACCATGTTAAGAATGATGACATAGATGGAGTAATTTTTGTTATCTGAAATAACAATCAAATAAATAAATGAATGCATAAATGTTGATCTGACCACAAGCTACGAAATAGGGATAAAGTGGAGAGAACGTTCGGTAAGTATCAAGAGTAATGCCTCCAAGCCCACTTCCCAAATTTTTCACTAGTTAGCACCTTTAGAAATCCACATTCTGATTTCACAGATTTCTCTCCCCTCATGTGTCAGCAGAGCATAGTGTATGCGAAACAGATGGTCACCATGTACACACCCCATACATAGTACTGTGCCAAGCTTATGCTTCCTTCACTTTCTTCATGAAAACAGGCATGCTGAAAATATGTTTGCGGATGGCACAGAAATGCTGTGCACATTTTAGCCATCATGTCAAAGCAGGAAAAATTCAGCCATAACAAGTAAAAACAAAAACCATGGAAAAATATTTTTCTTCCACTGAGCAATAGTCATTTCCGTGCCCAAACATAGCAAGTCACAAATACATTGTGTTAAGCGCTTTTCAAAGAAAAGAGAGGCGAGTGTTTCAGGCACCAAGACAGAAAATCTTGGAATAGGATCAGGCATCTCATGCTGTAACAAAGGGTTTTCAATGCTTGTCAATTTCAGAAGCAAAGCTTCTGCTTCCATGGTGAGGGAAGCAGTAAAAGAAGAAAACGAGTTAGCTTATTAAATGTCACCTAGTTTTCAACCTCAGGGTCTGGTCAGAAAATGTAACTTGTCACTTTTCACTCTAATATTTTAAATCATCTAAGGTCTAATCCCATTAGGCAGTTTGGGTTCCACGGATTAAGAATATGTTATAATTAATGCAAATATTAAAAATAATAAAATTAGTCCCCAATCTATTATTTATCTTGTAAAACTATGTAATCTCTGACTTTGCTTATAGCGTACCCTCAAGTCTTTTGTATTATTTTGACATTAACAATGTCATATTCCCACCTCGTAAATGCTCATTCATCTGAAGTATTGTTCAAGACATTGTATTGGCAAAATACATAAAATAGTTCTTTTTTTCCTATAGGTCAGTTAATCCCATAGGGCTAAGTGGATAGCTGACCTATCATAATATTTGGAATTAGAAGAGACCTTAGAAACCAATTAAGTCTCTTCCCAACTATGGGAGCTCCTTCGCTAGCTTCATAAGCAGCAGGTTGTCCAACTATGCCATATACAGAACAGTCAGGGAACAGACAGCCTCCTCCCAACTTTCACACTGGAAAATATGAATCATTTCACCAGTTCAAGAAATATTCATTCATCACCTTCTAAGGTCCAAATTCCTTTTAAGTTCTGAGACTGTAAGGAGGAATAATGCAGAAACCCCTGCCCTAAAGAAACATAAAGTTAAACTGGAGAGCTGGATAAACAATTTTGATGCAGTGTAGCAATGCTGTAACAAAAGAAGTCTGACTGTGCTCACTTTTTAGCATACTCTTCACTTTTCCTTATTACCTTTGCCCAAGATTGTAATTACATATTTTTCAGTATAACCATCAGTTTAATTATTGTTTCCCATGCTAAAATCTAAAAATCATGAAAGAATTATCTAAAGGTCTTTTGCTCAGCAATTATATACAGAGCCCAGACACTGTCTTAAAGACATAATAAATATTCATGGACTAAACTTGAACAATTGATCAAGAAGGGCCCTCTTGCCAGGGGAAACATGTGGGGTAAAGATATTCCAAGGGCAAGAATGCTATTTTTTTTTATCAAAGTGCTCATTTCATGCTTGAATAGACAAGAAAAAAATTATCAGAAGTTTATGAATATTGTATTTTTAAAGACTAATTAAAAATAAAAATCTCTAAAAAAATTGTAAATAAAAATGTCCCAAGAGCAAAAGCAGCATAGGAAGAGTCAGGAGATGAGAAGGCAGAGCACTTTAAAGAACTCCAAATATTTGGTCTTGGAAAGAAATCAGAGCAAGACACAAAGAGACCAAGAGGTAAGGTTGCACACAAAATGTTCTGCATCTTGAAGTCTGTTTTATGTTATTCTAAAGAATTTTGATCTTGCCTATTGACTGATCTCAATCAGGAGACAGACAACATCAGTCCACATGTTAGAGGAACTAGTCTGATAAGACTGTGAGTGCTGGTTGGAAGGAGGGTGAAATAGAGGCTGTGATGTTGCACAGAGCAGGTGGATGTGGAGGTTAAGAGAAACAGGTATTTCCAACAAGTAAGAATAATCACAGGCAAGAATGATCAATCCTTGACTTCCAGATTTTTGGCTGGCAGAGCTCAATTGTGACGTAAAATACTGTAGAAAAAGGAAAAGAATTTTGCTTCTATGGGGAGGATATTACATTGGTGTTTGCTTGGATATCTAGATGGATGCCAGTTGCCCTTGGAAAGTCTGAGTTTAATAGTGATTTCTGCTAGAGTTGAAGAATATGGAGTGATCAATATACAGGCACTAATTAAAATTCAAGCAAGAATGATTGCACAATAAAAACCTGCCTGGAATGAGAAGATGAGTGGTAAAGAATGAAGGACGGTAAGAAGAAAGTTACTACAGAACTAAGAAAGAGCACAAAATGAGAAAAAATATTGAAACAGCAACCTCATGGAAATCATGAGAGGAAAGAATTTCTGATGACAAAGGATATGAGACTGAGCAGTTAACTGGGTCAGTACAGCAGAGTGAGAAGGCAAGACCAGGGCTGAAGAAGCATTAGCACTGTATTTAGAAATTAGGGCACAGGTGATTTTACAACAGTCATTGAAAGCAATGAGAAAAGTAAAAGCCAGAAAGATGCTTTTCATTCCAGGACCAGCTATAGATATTATAATATCGTATTTTCTATTTAATACTCTGAATCAGGTTTTCACTTCTCATAGATGGTTAAGTGTCTGGGGAGGAAGAAAATGCAAATTGTATGCGTTTCAATGAAGAATTATAGTAAATATTTTATTTCGTTTCAACAAATATTTATCAAGCATCTGTTATGCATCAAGCTCTATGTTAGGTGTTAGAGACACAAAGATGAGTAAGCCATGATCCCTGCCCCAAGGGATTCAAAATATATTTAGGAAAATAGACAAATACGCACTTCAATATCAGTAAGTGTTATAATAGAAGCATGCATCGATGGTGTGGTAACAAAATATGAAATAGCTGGTTTGCCTAGGAATTGAGGTGGCAGAGATGAAGTGGCACATTAAAACAGACCTTGAAAAACTGACAAAATGATGTGAGAATACTTTTATGTAGTGCAAGGGGTATGTGTCTGAAAATGAATGAACTGCTTAATGATTGAGCACTTTGAGATATATTTGTGGCAGTGTCTATCGGAACCCACTCTAAGCATCATACAGTAAACTAGCTGAGGCATTTAAAAAAGTTTCTTCAAGCCATGACATGTTTCAAACCACATTTTTGTTCACATGCTGTTCACATAACAGCAAATTCAGTGAGTGATGCGGGCCATAGTAATTTACATGATGCACTTTATATGATGAAAATATTTCTTCTATTATTTAACTTTTTGCTGGTTTTTGCTTTTTAATTCACTATTACCTAGAATATGTCATTAAATATATAACCTCATGATATACTTTCTTGGCAAATTTTTTGCACCTTCAATGGCATCATTTGTATCCACTTTGTCAGCTATAAAGAGCCAAAGCTGTCTCCAAAGGATAAATTAATTGGAGAGACACAATGTAGAATAAAGACAGAATTAAAAACAAAATAGGAGAGTACAGCGCCCTTCATACTGAGGGATCTGGTGAAAGTCTCTTGTGCTCACTGTATAAAAGCATAAGCTAACCTTAAGTCTCCTGAACGACTGACCTATAAAAAATTAACACATTAAAGAAAATGGAGAGGTACCACTGTAAATTTCTTACATAAAGAGTATTATAATGAATTTATATGCTATATAAGTATATTAGCTTTTCATTGTGGTGACCAATTAGAGTGGTACCTTGGTTCACAAACTTAATTCATTCCATGGTTCTGGTGACTATGCCCACATTCTTGTTCATGTGGTGAAGAGGACCACAGTCATTTCAGCACCCAATGTGGAGTTCAGAAATGGAAGCAAAATTTTGCCAAATGCTTCCATTAGAAAAAGTAAAGGGTTCATGAACCAGAGTATTACTGTACCCAATGCACAAATTAAAGGAGGAAGTGTTTACTTTTGGCTCACAGTTTCAAAGGATTCAAACTATGGTCAACTGGCTGCAAGACAGAAACATCTCGGTGGAAGCCCATGACAGAATAAAATTGCTCAACTCATTGCCGTTAAGAAGCAGAGAGACTGGTCAAGAGTCAGAGAGAGAACAGAAGAGTCCAGGGAAAAGAATATACCCTTCCAAGTTTTGCCTCCAGTGATCTATTTCCTTCACTCAGTCCTCATTTTATAAAGTACATTTATCTATGAAAGAACCAGTGGATTGATCCATTGATGAAGTTAGCATCCCTAAACCTAATCAATTCTCAAAAGCCTCACACATGAACTTTTGAGGGGACATTTTCATCCAATTCATAACAATGAAACAGCATTAAGTGCAAAATTTAAAAAAGAAAAGAAAAGAAAAGAAAAAGAAATGCCAGC
>RJWM01015556.1:0-47547 GCA_004363535.1 Dasyprocta punctata | reverse complement strand
TAAATCCCCAGCTCCTATTTGTTGTTTTTTACTTCCTTAATTCCTCCATGAACTGAGGCCTTGGGGCTGCCCTGCCCCTCTCCCAGCGAATCAGCCCCAGTCCACAGGGCGCCCCCTCAAGGCCAGGAAATGGCTGCGAGCATCCCAGTAACTTGTGATCCATGAAGATGCCCAGCTTGGACCAAACCCAGGGATTAGGGTGCTCTGGCCAGAGACTCAGGCCTGACCGGACGGCAGGGACAAGCCCTTGTTGCTCAGGCCTTGACTCCTCCTCTGGGCGGCCCTGGGGTCAGGGGAGGCCGTGGCGTCTGTCCACTTGGCAGTGTCTGAGGATGGGAGGGCCCCTGCGACGGGAAACGCGACCTCTAGAAGCTACCGTGGCCTACACGGGTGCGGGGTGTGTCGCCATCGGCAGATCAGGTGCCCCCCAGTGGTGAGACGCAGTGCTGGCAATGATCAGATGGGGAGCTCACACCTGCTTCCTCGGGGTGCGGTGGGGAACCCACAGATCCTTCGTGTCAGCACTCACACAATGCCAGGCACGCAGAAGCTTCGGAGAGGCCCCCTGCCTCTTCCCTCTGCTACCGGTATCCAAAGCCTTGTTGGTCCCCCGCAGCTCCCCGCGCGCAGCCGCGGTAACACTCACCTGCCTGACTCCAGACCGCCCTGTCTGACTCCCGACCGCCACCTCGTGGCCGAGTGGGTGATTGCAGGAGGAGTGGTGAAATTCAAACTAACTTCAGCTCTGTGGAGCATTTAGCAGCAGAGAGCCCCGAGGTTGAACCGGGAATAGGGAGTGAAAGCCGGGTACTGCCTATGCAAAATCCCACGATATCTTGCTGCAAAGGGGCGCTGAATCAGAGAATGCCTGCTATCGGCCCGTCCCTGCCACATTCTGTGCTGAGAAATTTCTCTACATCACGGTGGCCGATCAGTTTCCTAAATGAAGAAAATAGGAGCTCGTGTGACCCTGGGTGACCAACGGCTCCAGTGAATTGAAAATGCACCTTTTATTTATCTAGGGAATAGGTACAAGGTTTTTTCTTTTATTTTCTTCTTTCTTTCCTTTTTTTTCTGTACTGGGAATTTGAACCCAGGGATGTCACACTGAGCTCCATCCTAAACCTTAATTTAAAAAATATTTTTTTTTCTTTCCTCAGAGAGAGTCTCACTAGGTCTCTAAATTGCCCAGGCTGGGCTTGAATTTGTGATCCTCCTGCCTCGGCTTCCCAGAGTGCTGGGATTACAGGAATGCATCTCCATGCCTGCCTTAGAGTTTTGTTTTACTAGTCTTTAGGTTATAAATATGCACACTGGAGAATACACACACTGTGTATGTCGCTCAGGCTTTCACAGCGTCTGCCTTGATTGCCGGCTGAGTGGGAGGGTGGGACGTGCCAGGCCCCTTTCCTGGCTGCCTGCCCCTGGCATACTCTGCATGGGTACTTCAGCTCTGGGGTGGGGGTCACCTCTGCATCTCTGACTTTCAGACTTCAAACTCTTGTACCTGCCACTCTACACTGGTCCTTTCTCTGTCCCCTCTGCTGGATGACCTTAAAGGTGCAGCTCAAACCCCAAGCTTTCTCCTCCAGGGCGCATTCTGTGATTTCCATGGCCTGGCTGGCGGCCCTGCTGATGCTGAGCCCTTTAATGGCGTTCTTGGAACTCCTTACATTCTGCCCCGGTGCACCTGGGTCCCGGGGTGGCGAGGAAGGGGGTGAGCGACCTGGGGCTGTCCCTACTCTCCAGGCAGCAGCAGGGGTCGCTCGAAGGTAAAGCCAGGTGCAGGGTTTGCGTGTTCATCTGTGTCTGGGGCCAAGGCCTGGGAGCACACAGAAGCCAAATGTGCCCCGGAAAGGGGACTCTGAGAAGGGCCTTCTTCCCCTGCCCTCCCTCACCCCAGGATCTCAGCCTGAATCTCCCCCACCACCCCGTGATTCACCTGGAGGGGGCATAGGCAGGTGATGGGGAGAGATGGAATAGCACGGCCCTCCCCCCAGCATTTTTAAGTGACAGGATTTTAAACAGCTGCCATAGGCAAGAGAGTTGGCAGATAATCTCCAGAAGGGGTGGTGTGGGGGCCCCCCAACCCTGCAGGAACCCAGGCCTGGGCTTTGGATGTTAAGACCTGGTTAGTCTTGCCCCTGTGCTGAGCAGTCTGGGCTGAGTGACTTGGCTTCTCTGAACCCCCGTGCAGCACCAGCTGAAGGTGGGAGCGTTTCCTTATCCCTGGGTCCCTGGGCCTCACCTTGAATGACCAGCTGCAGGGCCAGGAGTGTGGGCTAGCGGGGAATAGCCCAAGGCAGTAGCAAAACCTGGCTTCCAATCCTGGCTCTGCTAAATTTGTTAGCATTATTATATTGAGCTGGTCACTTCCTCCTCCAAACCTCGTTCTTCCTTCGGAAACACGGGGTCCTGCGTCTCGGGGTTGTTGGGTACCAATGAGGAAATGCACTGAAGTCCCAGATCACACACACTGACCAGGGAGCACCCAAGAGGCTGCAGGTCCAAGTCTGCCCCTAGAGGGCGCTGGTGCTCACAAGCCCGGTTAGAGATGCTAAGAGGGCCGGTGGGGAGACCCCAACCACAGGAGTGAGGGAGGCTGGGAAGGGGCAGCAGAAGGGTGGAGGAGGAGGGGTGAACATGGGATCCCGGGTGGGTGGACAGGCGACCCATGAGGACGCACCGACATGCAGACACACACACGGGTCCCTACACAGTCCTGAAGGGGTTTGGGGGCGCCCCGCGACTTCGAGAAACCCACTCCGAGAAGCAGTATTCTCTCCCCTCCCCCAGCTCAACCTGGGTCCCACGGCCGTGTTCAGTGCGGAGGCCACGGGACAGCCTAAGGCTCAGCTCGGCCTCTGTGTCTGCCCGTGTCCACCCCAGGGGAGCTCCGCCGCCCTCGGCAAGGCTGTGGTCACCTCTCACTTCGGTGGCCCCGTTGTCCTCCCTGCCTCCAGCCAGCCAGCCTGAGCCAATCAAATCTGCTCTCTACACGGTGGCAAAACCCCAGTGGCCCCCAAACTTAGCTACCCTGTCAGTGTAGGAGACTCACGAGATTACCCCTCCTCTGAGGTTTCCTACAAGCCCGGGACACCCCCGGACAGCCTCCCCGACACCTGCCCCCCACAAGACCCGGTAACTTCAGATCTCAGCCTCATACACCGCCTCTTCCAGGAAGCCTTACAGGATGCTCCGTGCCTTCCGGTGAGACTGGAACCCTCATGACAAGGTGTCATTGTACCTCAACTGCGCCCACATCCTACTACTGTCCTTAGAGCTGGGCCATCAACCTTTGGTTCCCAGGGGTCGAATGCAGTCTGGTGACACTTAAGGGACCGCTCACCAACACTGGCTTGAATGCAGAAAGCAAGCATGAATGTTGGGGGACAGGGCTATGAAATAAAGGTGGGGTGAACGCTCTGCTTTTCAGGCTGGAGATGTTTGGGGCTGGGAAAGGACCAGGTTGGGAAGGAATGAGGATGATGGGACCCCAAGTCTGCCCTCCTCCTTGACCTGCTGTCCCTGGCAGCCGCCGAGGAATCTGCTGGCGTCGCAGGCGGGCCCGGCTCGGCCCCGCCCCCAAGGAGAGGCGCACAGGCGTGTACAGGTTGGTTTATTTACAAATATACCGACGTCTCGTCTTTGCTCGTTGCTGCTTCCGTTTTCTGCTCTTGTGGGAAGAGGCGGAAGGTGAGAGCGGAAGGCAGGGTGAGAGTGGGAAACGCTAATAAATAATTTAACAATGACAAGTTCTTAAATAAAACGTGTGTGGGGATGGCGGGTGGCAGTGCGAGTCTGTACAAGGGAGGGGCGTCGGGGCTGCGCTGTGCTCCTTGGCGATGTCACCTTCCAAGGGGCAGCGTGTGGGCGGGCCCTTTCTGCTCCCCTGGCCCCAGGTGCCTGTGAGTGTGGGTCTGTGGGCCTCCAGGTGTGGCGGCTGTGAGTGTGTGCGTGCGCGTGTGCACGGGAAGCGCCTTCCACGGTAGACAGTCAGGTGTGGTCCCCTTCTCCGAAGGCTCCACTGGCCCCTTAGTCTGACCCTCACGACCACAGGGTCCCTCTGTCCCTGCAGGTTCTGTGAGGTCCCAGGACCGCAGAGCCCCTGGCTGGGCCAAAGCCCGGCTTCTTATCCTTCCTCCGCCCTTACTCTGTCTGCACTCGAGGTCCCCAGCAGGGAGATGGAGCTTGGCTTCTCTCCACAACTCCCTGGCCCACCGCTCACCTCCTCCCTCTTTCCCTGGGCTCTGCCCTAGCCCCTCACAGTAGAGGAACCCCCTCTGGGCAGAGATGGGGTGATCCTGGATCCTCCTGCATTTCCTGCAGTAAGTGGAGGAAACTGGGCTTACCCCAAGCCCCGCAGAGCCTTCCTTCCCTGAGCCTCAAGCTCTGCACCTGAGAAATGGGTCTCTGACAACATCTGGCCAGGTCTGGGACAGAGCTTTGGCCTCTCCTAGGAGAGCAGCACTCATCTTGCTGGGCTGTGTCCCCACTCCTGGCCAGACCTGGGAGCACAGATAACGGGTGCCTCTGGTATGCGGGCTCTTTGGGGTCCTTGTGGCTCTGACAACCCAGAGGTCACAGCATGGGTGTCCCAATATCAGCTCCTGGCTGGGGCTCCTGTGTGAAGGCAGGAGAAGCCAGGGGTGCACTTGGGGTTTGTTAGGACCTGAAAGGGAGGAAGTGGGAGCTGGTATGGCATCCCGGTCTCAGCTCCAGCCCTGTCCCTAACCTGCCCTCTGCTAGCTCGGGTCTCCCAGCTGGGTCACGTGGGTGGGATCTAAAGGGCCAGGCCTCCTGGGGGCCGGGTGTCTGACCTTGGGTCTGTCCTGTGTCCCCCAGCACGACTCAGCCCAAGCCTGTGCTAAAGGAGAAAAGGGAGGATCTCAGGACACGGGTGTCGCCCAGGCCCAGCCCGGAGGACAGAGGACGGAGGACGTCAGCTGAAGCCCTTGGCCATGTTCTCTGTGTGACAAGAGGAGCACAGGAGGGCCCGGCTGCCTGCTGGGGCCACAGACTCCCCTCTGACAACTCTGGCAGTGAGCAGGGTGGGGTGCAAGGCGGGGGCCTGGGGCCAGTGGGGAGGTGGTGTAGGCTGCAAACCGAGCCATGGGGGGTGGGGTGGGCAGACACTCCTCACCCTCAAATGCTCAAAGGTAGGGCCCAGCAGACTTGGGGCTGTGGCTGCTGCTGAACTTGGAAGTCAGAGGCAGGGTCACAAGCACCCAGCGGAGCATAGCGATTAGCAGGGGCCAGTGTGGGGTCACTGGGACAGGCTGTCAGCTGCCCTCGCACCCTCTTTTGGCGGGGGATGGAGGAGCCAGGCGAGGATGCAGCCCTCGTGGGCAGGGGAGGCAGAGATGCGTGGGAGCCCACGGGCCAAGGCCAACGCCAGGCAGTGAGAGGCTCCCACAGCCCAGGCCTCGAGGGACACAAGTGCTAGCTCCTGACTTGCACTTGGGAGGGAGGCCCAGTGGTCACAGAGCTGGGGCCACAGGCTAATGAAATCAAGTAGGGAAATGCAACGGGAAACCAGCCATGGTCCTTCCCTCCCCTCACCCACACACACAAAAGGAGGTGCAGCACAGCTGTCACTCGGGTCCTAGGCCTAGGGGACTCCTTACAGAAGGGCAGTGTAAGTTTCCAAGGTCACCTGGTCCAAACCACTCATTGGATCTCTAGCCACATTAACAGAGGCAGGGCGCCTAAAGCAGAGGAGGTGACCTGCCTGCTCTCAGTGGGCTGGCTCCATCAGTGGGAAAATCAGGTTATCGCTGCCGCACGTCTTTAGAGAGGCAGCTGGATCTCAGCCCGGGGTAGTTTCAGGAGGAAGAGCTGGAGAGCTGGGGAAGCCTGGCTCTGAGAAGCGAGGGCTGAGGGCTGGGAAAGGCAGAGGCGAACCGGCAGGGAAGGGGCGCTGACCAGGCCGGCTGAGGCAGTGAGCGCCGGCACAGGGGGCTGGGAGGAGCAGGGGCAGCTCAGAGGGAGCCAGGGGCCGACTCTCCAAGAGCTTCTCTAGCTGGGGGCTCCACCTCTGTCCCGAGGACTGCCGTCCCTGCTCAGGTGGCTCCGGCTGGGCTGAGGCCGGGACACACCTGCGTCCCCTTCTTCCTGCTCCAGCTGCGCTCTCGGCCTCTGTTCCCCTTGCTGACGTGGCCGGGTGGTCACAGAGCACCCGCCGCCTCCCTCGGCTCTGGACACGCGCACGTGTGCGCATGTGCGTGCGTGCGTGCGTGTGCGCGGGGGCCGCAGGTGTGCATGCGGCTCTGTCCCCTCCCCTCCACTTCAGGCACAGCCCCGGTGGCTTCTGCCCGGCTCCTCCCCACCTCTGCCCCTTGCTCGGGCCGGGAGGGCGGGCGACCCCGGGCTCCCCAGGGCGGGTCCCGGACACAGGCTCCTCGGGTCCCAGGCACCGAGTCCCGACATGGTCATGGGCTGGCTCCGGGGACCACGGAGGTTGGCTGGACACAGAGAGGACATTTAAAAAAATAGAGAGAATTTAAGCTTCCCAAAAAAGAGACGGGGAGGGAGAAGGAGGCGATGGCATCGAGGTGGGGCTGGGAGGCGAGGCTGTCCCAGAGCGCTGGGTCCCCGGGTGACAAGGTCTCTGTGGGCAGGGCGCAGCCCCTCCCAGGCTGCACCCGTCTGCCTCTCCGGCTGGCCGAGGGGAGGGCACCATATGGCTGTCTGCAGAGTCTGTGTGGGCGGCGGGCCGGGGCGGTGAGGAGGCTGCCGAGCCCCAAGGCCCGGCCCTGCCCAGGCCCTGCCCAAGCGTCCGCGCAGCCCAGCTGCTCTCAGGAGGCGAAGTAGGAACTCTGCATGGAGTAGAGCCGGTCGATGGGGTTCCCCACGCGGGCCTGCAGGGAGCCCACATCTGAGGAGCCGAGGAAGCAGTCGCTGAGGCTGGTGAGGGAGGTATCGCTGTCGATGTCGTGGAAGATGGAGTCGTTCCCTGGGGGGGCAGAAGGGGCGTCAGGCCTGGGCTACAAGCTGGGTCTCCCAAGAGATGGCTGGTGGCCAGTGACAAGCAGAAGCGGGACCTACTTGGGCCCTGGGGCAGCGGGTGGCTGTGGGTGCCCCGGAGCCGCTGGGCCAGGCAGGGGGCGGGGCTGGCGGGGGGTGGGCGGGCGGCTTACCATAGGGGTTCATGTGGTCACCTGGCATTTGGGGCGGCGTGAGGCCCTGCTGGAAGGGGTCGCTGCTGCCGTAGGGGCTCTGCTCCATGGCTACAATCTGCTGCTGCGGCGGGGCCAGCGGCGTGTACGAGGCCATCATGCCCTCCATCCGGCTGGACAGGACCTCTGGGGACAGTGCACACCTTCACCAAATGGCCTGCCTGCCCCATCCTGGTGGTTCCCGCAGATGTCCCCCAAGGTTGGGGATCCCTTGTGACCTTCTAGGGGATGCCCAGGGACCTGTCTCTGGCCAGGTGACCCAGATAGCACACTCCCTCATCAGACAGTCTCTCCATCGCTTCTCCCAGACTCAGTTTCCCCAAAGCCAGGGAGGCTCCTCCTCTCCCCCACCTCCTCTGCCTCAGGAGCTGGGCCTGGGGGAGCCCGACATCTTGGCAAGCAGGGAAGCTGGACACACAGCACAGAATGCCTGGCACCCAGAAGCGCTGAGGTGAGGCCAAACCCATGCCAAAGAGGCCGAGGAAGGCTTCCTGGAAGAGGGAGCCCCAAGCTGGTGTGACAGGGAGCCCTTGGGAAGTGGTGCAGCAGGCTGGGCAGTGGGACATTGTCAGATGGGATCTGAAAGTCCAGCTGGGGACCCATGGTGTGGGGAGGAGGGAGTTCGGGGAAGGTCTCTGTCAGGATCATTTGAAGGAGCAGGGACTAAAGGATGCAGGACACAAAACCAAACCCCGATTGGTGGCAGAGGAGGTGCGGCCGGGGTGGGAGAGAAAGGGCCAGCGAGGTGCTGTGGGCTCTCGGCAGCGACATGGAACAGTGTGGGCTGTGAGGAGCTCTGGGGCAGGGCCACTCTCGGGAACAGTGTCTAGGGAGAGCAGGGACACCGGGCCGCAGCTCTGAGGCTGGCTGGGACGTGGAGGCAGTGACTGCAGTCCCGGCAGGGAGCACAGGGATATGACGGGAAGCACAGGGCTCCCTGGCCATGTCCTTAACAGCCAGGGCCACCCTGGGACGCTGGCCTGGTCCCAGGGTCCTCAGGGGAAGGGCTGCCCTCACGTGTGCCCAGGGCTTTCCTCTCATGGGCGGCAGGACAGGCAGCCTCTGCCCACTTCAGGGTCCCCAGAACCCCCTGCATCCTCCCTTCATGGTCTTGAAGGTCAGTGTCCCATTCACCCAGAGAGCAGCGCTGGCCCAAGACCCGGATGTGGGAAAAGCATCCAGGCAAAGCAAAGGTTGGGGAAGGGCCCGGCCCATCATCCCCCTCCAGGAGCTCCTCCCACCTTGAGGGACTGCCCCTGGACACTGGCGCTGACTTCTGTGGGGAGCAGCATGGCAGGGTCACCCTGCTAAAGTGCAGGGCTGGAGCCTCATTCTGGGGGCGAAGGCCCGGCTTTGTCTCCCCTAGCTGAGCAGCCCTCATCTCCCGGGGTCTCAGCTCCCCCAGCTGAGATGGAGGGTGCCCACCCCTGCTGGGCCAGTCTCTTCCCGGTGGGAGGCACAGGGGTGGAGTCAGGCAGAGCGCAGATGTGACGAACAGTGCCCAGCCCGGGGGGCAGATTTGGCCCTCCCGGCCTGGCTGTCCACACCGCCACCTCATTCCATTTTCCTGGCCCCCACCACTTCTCATGTTCTCTGCATCTCGACTGCTTCCAAGGGGGAAGCCCCTGGGCTCTGTTCTCAGGGGCCTGGGGCCTGGCCCTGGCAGAGTGCCCTCCGCGCCCCCCGCTCACCTTGGCCCAGCCGCTGGGAGTTCTGCTGTTCTTGCTGCTGCTGGTGCCGCCTTGCCAGCTTCTTCATCTGCCGGGAACACATGGGTCAGGCCTCCCGCCCCCCCCATCCCCCGCAGCCCTCTGTCCCCATCCATCCAGCCCCCACATCAGGACCCACCATCCCCCTGTTCCCCGGAACCCCAGCCCTGCCCAGGAGCCTCTCACCTTTGCTCTTTGGTTCTGAAACCACACCTGGACCACCCGCACGCTGAGGCCTGTCTCGGCTGCCAGCGTCTCTCGGACCTGGCCCAGAGAGAGGACAAGTCAGGTCTGCAGGGACCGCGGCAGGGAGCGGCAACCCTCCTCCCTCGTCCCCAGCAAGAGTCAAGCCGGGGGCACCTGGACAGGCAGCCCCGCGCCCCCTCACCTTCCGGCAGGGCTTGGAGGAGACCTCAAAGGAGGCCTTGAAGGCTCTTCGCTGCTGTGTGGTGAGGATGGTCCGAGGTCGCTTGGGCCGCCTCGGGTCCTTCCCGTCGTCCCCGCTGCCCTTGCTCTGGCTGCCCTGCCCCTTCGTCGGCTTCATGTCTCCATCCTCGTCCTCACTCTTCACTGTGGGGGACACGACCCGCCTGTCAGGGAGGGCTGGGGGGCAAGGCCAGGTCCCAGCTCTGCACCCTTACAGGATCCCACTGCCCCTGACACCTGCTGTGGCTCTCTAGTGCCCCTGGGAGAGTGTCTGTCCCTTCCCTTCCCTTCCCTTCTCTTCCCCTGGCCTTCAAGCCCTACTTCACCTGCCCCTTCGTCCCCTGCACCCCCGTGCCCGTGCATCTCCCCACCACACTTGCCGCTGGCGTCTCATCCTGCCCCTGTCACCCGCACAGGTGCACCTTGGCAACTGCAGCCCAGGGGCACACAGTCTATGTGCCACCGCACCCTTACACACACGTGTCAGGCAGACACCGGAGCAGGCCCATGCGGGGACAGGTATGACATATGTAGGTGGCTGTGCACACGCCTGCCTGTGTGGCGTGTGAGGAATGTGTCCGGGACACAAATGCGGCCGGTGCAGGCCCTGAGCTTCCCCTGAGCCCCGTGTCTGGGACTCTGCCTGAGGTGCTGGCTTTTGGTACCTGGAGGCCCCAGCACAGCACGCCAGCCTTCAAGAAAGTTTCTGCTGCGCTAGCCCAATGCCAGGCATGGGGCAAGGGACAGAGGGAGATGCCAGGAGTCATCTTTCTCGAAGCTTGCAGGGAATGAGCGCTGACAGGCAAAGACAGATGCCGCAGACACTGCACACAGCAGCACTCACGACCAGAGCATGCATGCGCACACAGCCACACATGGGCTGGCACATGGGCCCATGAAGGCCCAGGCACAGGAGCTCACGGGCATGGCACCCCAGGCACATGCTCCTGGGCAGAGACACATGGGCGTGACGCATCTGCCCAGGATCACGCGTGTGGCCTGGAGCAGCATCGATGCACTCTGTGGTGCTTCTACTTGGGACTCCTGCCCACCGTGGGCCTCCTCCAAAGTGGTCTCCTTTCCCCAGGCCTGTCATTCTCGGGGTGAGCCCCTCAGAGGGCTGTCCCCCCTCCTAGTCCTGGCATGAGCAGGCAGGAGGAATCCAGGTGACACGGGACCTGCCATGGTGGTGCACTGCCCGGCACAGATGCAGGACGATTCACTGCCTCCACCCAGGCCCCGGCTGGGACAGGGCTTTCCTATGTGAGCAGATTCTGGGACTGTGGGTCCCAGACACCCCACAGGGAAGCCCAGGGCATCTCCCACTATTCCCACTATCCCTGCTCAAGTCCTTCCCCACTGTGCCCAGGAGAGGCCAGGCGCCAGCACCCCCAGTCTTCCTCAGAGAACAAGTGCGTGTACATGCGTGTGTGGGCACAAGCCACAGTACATGTGAGAATGTGTACAAGCATGCACACCAGCCTATGAGTGCGCAGGTTCACATGTATATGTCCAAGTACGTGGGTACCTATGTGTCTGTGTCCAAGTGGGGCCTTCGCATGCTTGGGTATGTGAGCACACATCCAGTCCGGCATGTGCCTGTGTGTGTGCCTGTGAACCCCATACACGTGTGTGTATGGGTCTGCGTGTGCCTTGGCGCTAGTGGCCAGGTAGAGGTGTGCTCTGAGTGTGGGGTGGGGCACACAGGTCCACGCCAGCCTCACCGCATGTGTGGATGAGGACGTGGCTGTGTGCCGTGGGCAGCTCGGGTCCCTGCAGCCTGCCCCCCGGCCCGGGCTCACCGGAGTCAGATTCATCGGGGCTCACGGAGCTGAGCAAGTCCTTCTCCTTCTCGTAGTCGCCCTTGCACAGCAGCTGGCCCTCCTTGAGCACAAACTCGTCACCCTTTCGCAGCTGCCGCTCACACACACAGCAGCAGAAGCAGCCCAGGTGGTACACGCACTCCAGCGCCCGCATCACAAACTCCGTGGGTGCAATCTTCTCCATGCAGCCGCTGCACTTGGCGGCGAAGAGCCTGTGGGCACAAAGCAGGTGTGTGGGCTGGGCCCAAGGACCTCTCCCCCTGCCACCCAGACCCTCCCACCTAAGGGGGACGGACAGAGGAGGGCTTGAGCCCTACTCTGCATCCTAGCAGACTGGGAGCAGCCCAGGAACCACAGAGGAGCCTCTCTGGTGGTCAGCGCAGGACCCTTCCCGCTCAGAAGCACATGGCCACCAGAGGGCACTGTGCAGGGTCAGCCCGCTTTCCTCAGGGCCATGCTGGCTGGGAGAGAGGGTCCCCTTCTCTGCCACCTGCTTCGGAGCCTCTGCTCCTCCTCATCCCACTTCCAAGCGATCCGGTGTTGTCTAACCTCCAGCCTTCCTCCCCTGCCTGAGCGCTGCCCCAAGCCCCTCGCCTGCCTCCAGCGCCCTCTAAGGCTTCAACCCTCTCACTCTCACCCAGGGTCTCGCACAGGGTCTTCCGAAAATATGTATCTGATTGAGCACCTTCCTGCCCCGGACTCCTCCATGTCTCTCTAGCGCCCTTGGGAGATGATCCAAGGTCCTGACCCTGGCACTAAGGGGCCCCCAGGCTCTCGCTTCCCCCGCCCCACTCGCCCACCCTCTGCTTCCCAGCTGCCGCCCCACGGACAGCTGCAGTTTCTTCAAAGCAGCATCTCGGTGGCCTTTTGACATGTGCTGTCCTTGTGGCTTCTTTTTATTTTTGCAGTGCCGGGGATTGAACCCAGGGCCTTTTCACTGAGCGACGCCCCAGCCCTTTATTTTTTAAGACAGGATCTTGCTAAGTATCCCAGGAGGGGCTGAAATTTTCGATCCTTCAGCCTCAGCCTCCCAGAGTGCTGGGATGACCACGCCCTGCTGGGCGGCGTCTTCTTACCCCTTTCTGCTTGGGTACCAGCCCTGGGAGCCGGCAATTACTGAGCTCGCATAGCAGGGCCGCCCCCGCCGCCGCCAATCTGCGACAATCATAGGCGACAGGCCCGGGCCTTGGCCCCATTTTAGAGACGAGGAAATGGAGGCGCTGGGAGGAGCATCAATACTTGGAGCCACGTGGGCTTGGTGCAGACCCTAGGGGCTGCCGGGACCGAGGCTCGGGCTCGGGGACGCCCTGCTCTGCGGTGCGCGCGCCCAGGCGGGCGGGTGCACGGGGGTCGCGCGCAGCCCTACCTGTGCGCGCGCGCTGACCGCTCCTCCCGGCGCGCGCCCTCCCAGTCACGCGCCTCGCTCGGTGGGGATTCAGCCTCAACAACACTTTGATGGAAAAATTTATGAAGAATCAAATTATTGCTGCTGGGAGGGAATTAAAACCATTTTTCATTCTCTGCGTCCCCGGGCCACGACTGCGGGCGCCACCTTGGGAGCGCTCCGCGCATCCCATCCCTCTTTATGGCCCGCCATCGCGGGCGCAGATTACAGCTGCAATTCTCCACTAATCGGTTCTGGAACAGCAATGGCCATAAACGCGAGGCTCTCGGCCTGCCTGCCTTCCCCGGGCTGCCATCAGCACCGCCCACGGCGAGTGGCTGGGGTGCAGTGGACAAGACCAAGCCCAGCTCTGTCCGCTGCCCACACTGGCCAGGGCACCCAGCTTGGGGGCACCCTCAGGGATCCCGGCCACCTCTATTCTACCTGGCAGGCTCCTATTCATCCTGCAATACCCAACTCCAATGACACCTCCTCTGGGAAGCCCTCTCTGATGCCCCAGTGTGGGGAGGTCACCTTGAGCTTCCCCCTGGCCTCGGTTTGCCTGCTGCAAAATGGGCACAGCGGCAAGGGGGCTTGCAAAAGGCTGTGATGATGCTGAGCACATAATTCCATGCATATCACGGTGGGGTGACAAGGCAGGTCCCCGAGGTGCCCAATTCTGCTGGGGTTCCACAGGCGGGACCTGGTCCTGGTCCTCCTCAGGGAGGCCTGCGTGTGTGTGGAGCAGGGAAGCAAGGCCTGGAGTGTGCTGAGCCTCAGGCCCGACTCTGCTGGAGGCAGCAGGTCCCTGCTAGCCCACACAGTGCATGGTTTTGCAAGGGGAAAAGGGACTTCTGGGTTTCAGCTCTGATTTGGCCCTTGGGTTGGATATTTTTGCTGAGGCCACAACCTGATCAACTGTCCACGGCAGCTGTAGGCAGAGGTCCCTAGGATTCCCCCAGCCATCCAGCCATGCTGAGCGTTCCCTGCTCTGCTGTGGGGGGACTCTCCTGCCTTGTCCCCTCACTGCCCCCGTGCGCCCGACCCACTGAAGTCCAGCTTGAGCAGACAGGACGGGGCCAGGGTCCCCGGCCAGGGTCAGCACGTCTCAGGTGCCTCCCAGAGAGGAGAGCTTCTCTGGCAGCGGAGGGGGCAGCAGGCGGGTGACCGCATTTGCGGTCGGCTTGGTGCTGGCTGTGTTCAGAACAGCCGCGCTAATGCCTCGGCAGCAGGGGGTCGATTGCTACTTTCTCCAAACTCATCAACACAATCTATTATTAATACTTCTCCAAAGGCTCGGTGCCGCCATTAGGAGGCAGCGCCAGCCACTCGGGGCGTCATCTGTTATCTAGATTGCAAAAACCCGGGAAATAAAACAAACGGCGCGCACTTTATAAACAGAATGCGCCATCCGTTTGGTCTCCAACCATCTCTCCACCCAATAAAACATCGGGGGGGACGCATGAAATACTTGCTCCCAGTTATGGGGCTGCCTTTGTGTACTGTGCAGGGGCGGGGGAGCGCTGTGTGTAGGAGTGGCTGGGGTGCTGGCGGGTCCCCTCCTTGTTACTCCCTCCTGCCTTGGAGGGACCCTGGAACCAGCGGTGGAGGACCAGGCCAGTCACGGGCAGCAGCCATCGGAGTTAGGCTTGCTTCCCCCACTTACAGCGAGGGATCCTCCTTTCTCAGCCTCAGCTTACTTATCTGCATAATGGGCTCAACCCCACTGTTTGTTTCTTAGCGCATGAGACAGGGAGTTGTGACCAGCAGAGAGGGCACGGCCTGGGCTTCTATCCTGGCTCTATACTGTGTGTGTGTGTGTGTGTGTGTGTGTGCACGCGCGCGCGTGATTGCATGTGTGTGCGCGGTGCTGGGGATCAAACACAGGGCCTTACATATCATCAGACATGTGCTCTACCACTGAGCTATACCCCCTGGCTCCATAACTCTCTTGCCATGTGACTTCGGGCAAGGCATTTAACCTCGCTGTGCCTTAGTTTCTTCATCCATGAAATGGAATGATGGAAGCGACATACGGAGTTGGGAAGGAAGACTGGGTTCCTTTAAAGTCCCTGGCAAGCCAGGCGTGGTGGCACACGCCTTTAATCCCAGCACTCGGGAGGCTGAGGTAGGAGGAGCATTGTCAGTTTGAGGCCAGCTTGGGCTACAACGTGAGCCCAAGGCTGGCCTAAGCTACATAGTGCGACCCTGCCACAAAAAACTAGGGCCGGGAGTTTGGCTCAGTGGCTTAAGCGCCTGTCTGGCAGGTGTGAGGCTGTCAGTTCAATCCCCGGTGCCACAAAAAAAAAAAATAAAATAAAATAAATAAATAAATAAATTAAATTAAATAAAGTCCCTGGCAGTGTGCAGGCATAAGGAAGGGCTTCCATGAAAATCAGCCCTTCCATCCTCTTCTGCTCGACGTGTCCAGAAATGCCCGCGGGGTCATCCTTGCTGGGGCCTCCGTGATCGACAGGTCCCACATGCGTCTCCCTCCCGTGTCCACCTTTCTAGCTTCTGGCTGGCCTGACCTGGCCCCAGTACACCTGGCCCCTGCCCTGTCTATCTCCTTAGCCTCTCAGGCACTGAGCATGCCCAGCCAGCACAGCCTGAATCCCTCGTTAGGGCCTTGCAGACCTGTGAAGCAGGCTGCTGCCTGTGGCCCATTTTACAGAGGAGTACACAGAGGAGCAGAGGGCATTAAAGGTCACACACAGCATCCTAGATGCTGCCTCCCTGCCCTGTGGGTGCTGATGTCCTATACTCTGACCAGGGTGCTGCCTCCATGGTGTCTGTGGTGGTAGCATAGTCCTGGAAACCAAACCAAATGTCCCTGACATACGCACACATCTTTATTCCCCACCGGTGGAATCATCCATGATTACAGAGGAGGAAACCCGATGTGTAGGGACATCCCTCCTTTGAAGGGTCCCAAGCTGCGTGAACATATCTCTAGTGCCTCTGTTTTTATTGGTTTGTTTAAGTCTCAATTTATTAAACTTGTAAGGCTAATGAACAAAACCCTGAAAACCAAATTTTTCAGGAGCATCTGAGATCTGATGAATTTCTCCTAAATCACAGACAGCTGCAGAGAAGCTGGGATATGGCTGATTCTGCTGCCTCCCTTGAGGTTGGCTTCCTGACACCCAAGGGTGCTCCGGCTTCTCCTCTCCAAGCAGGTCTTCTCTCAACATCTAGAAATCCAGCCAGGACGCACCAGGCTTGGGGTCCTGAATGTGTCATTTCCTAGAACTGGAACCTTGCCCAAGTCCCTTTTCTTCGTGACCCTCGGTGATCCCGCCTGTCCGGTGGGGAGAACAGAGGTTGTTGGATAGGTCTAGGTACCTGGGTGGGGCTCAGTATATGGGAATCATGATTGCCATTATCTCTCCAAGATTCCTGGCACCTGCTTACCATCCTTGCTGAGTGGAAGCTCCCTTAGCTCCTCCTCCTCAGTGTGCTGCCATTTGCATACCCCATGACTGCACTTTAAGTTTACAGCCCTTTATTGGGCTTTCACTCCATGTTTGTCCTCTCCACTCTCACTGGGCCTCCTCTACCCCTGCTCACAAGTCTCGAGGTGATTCCCAGCCTCCTCTATCCCATAACCATGACGCTGCTCCTACTTACTGAACCATATCACTCTTGTTTTACAAAGAAGGTTTAGGGAGAAGCACTCGGAGCACAGTCCTCTCTCCTTGCTACGGTGTGGAAGTGTCCCCCTGATTCTGTGCTCAGGGCTTGGGCACCAGCTTGTGCTGCTCTTCGGGTGGGGTGTGGAATGTCTAGGAGGCAGGGCTTCTGGGGAGAAAGTCAGGTTATTGGGGGTGTGGCCTTGATGGACAATGGAGACCCTGCCCCTCCTTTCTCTCTTTTTGTTTCCTGACTGCTGTGAGGAACAGGTCAGCTCTGCCATGCACCTCTGCCACAGTCTGCCCTGACAGACCCAGAGCAAAAGGGCCAACCATGGACAGAAAGCTCTGGCACTGGGAGCTGTCCTCCTTATCAGGTGACTGTCCCAAGTGTTTTGTCACAGCAACAGAGAGCGGACAAACACTCCTCACTGAGCACCCAGTGATCTCAATTGTGCCCCCAAACCTCATTGTGGCACGCAGCCCCCACCCCACTTCTATCACACCTGGCTCCTGTAACCAGGCTGCTTCCAGAACTTGGCCTCCTTAGCCCTTAAGGTTTCATCTGCTTGCACTGCCTGCCTTCTGTGCCCCTTCCCACTGTTTTTTTTTTTTTTTTTTTTTTTTTTTTTTTTTGTGGCACCAGGGATTGAACTCACAGCCTCACGCCTGCCAGACAGGCGTTTAAGCCACTGAGCCAAACTCCCAGCCCTAGTTTTTTGAGGCAGGGTCACACTATGTAGTTCAGGCCGGCCTTGTGCTCGCGCTGTAGCCCAAGTGGGCCTCGAACTCACAACGCTCCTCCTACCTCAATCTCCCGAGTGCTGGGATTAAAGGCATGTGCCACCACGCCCGGCTTCCCATTGATTTTTGCTAAACTCCTCTTCACCTTTCAAAATTCCATCTAGGGCCACCTCCTCTGGGAAGCTGTCCCTGATGCTTACAGTCCAGCCGGTCTCTGGCTGTGTGTTCCAGTCCTACTGACTTAGAAATTAGACACCAAGTCTAATTCACCACGCACCCCAGGCTCTGGTATCCAGGTGATGAGTGAGTGTTGAATGAATGAGCAACCTTGGGAGAAGTGAAATGGGCAGCCGGGTAAGACAAGGAAATATTAGATACTCTGCTTATAGGGGTCTGAGGACATCACCGGGTGTCCCCAGCCAGGCCCCTGCACAGCCCCACAGCGTGCAGTCCATGTCCTCCCCTTTCCTCGCTGGTCATACCTGCCTCGTGTCAGGGTGGGAGTCCAACAGCAGATTCCCCTCCAACCGTGCACCCTCATTCCTAGTACCCGGGGAAGACCCAGGAGTACCATGTCCACACTGAAGGACTCCCTGGTGGGCCAACTGGACCTTCTGTCCTGTGTCCCTTCCTTCCCCTGCTCACCGAGAGCTGTCAGTCCCCACCTGTCTTCAGGTGTGTGACTCTCCGTATCTCTAGTACCTGCTGATTCAAATCCTCCCCTAAGTCTCAGTTTTCCCTTCAGTGAAATGGGCACAGTGGTCCAACAGGGATGTAGCCTCTCCCTTACTGTGGTGCCAGCTGCAGGCTCTGAACTTTCTTTTCCTCCCCTTTAGTGTCAGCCTGAAGCACCACGGTTAATTTCAGCATCTGTATTCTCTCCCATCTGTCCATCTCCTTGCAGATACAGGCTTCTGTTAAACCCTTACCCAGGGCCACACTGGGCCCGGGCAGATTCTGGGCCTGCTTCCCTTAGGTCCTCTCCAAGCCTGTGCCCCACAGCTCCCAGAGCCCCAGGGCTAGAAACACCCTCCTCCCTCCACAGGAACCATGCAGCATGACTGGTGCCAGGCAGCCCCGTAGCACCCACTGGGGCACCTTCTTGAATCCACACAGCATGTGCCCTGGACCCCCACTCTGAGCAGGGCTCCCATAGGGTACCCAGGGCACAGTCAGGCCGTGTCCTGGCCTTGGCAACTGGCGTCAGGGACGTGTGCTTTGCCAGGTGTATCAGGAGGCTGGGAGGCACAGAAAGGCATGGCAGCTGAGCCAGAGGAGAGGCAGGGGCTTCCTGGAAAAGCTTTAAATGCCTGGTTGTGGAGGCAGAAGGAATGGTTTGAATCTCAGCTCTGCACCCTTGAGCTGCCTGCCCTTGGGGCACGCTGCTCCCGTCCTCTGACCCTGTGTTTCCGTGGGAAAGCAGAGGTCCTCAAAACCTGCCTTGTAGGGCGTCACCATGACGAAGTCACCCCCATGCCACACCTCTGTGGTGGTGGCAGGAACCCTGGGCCAGAGCGGCACACTGAGGCCGCAAGGCAGCAGGAGCTCACTACGTTGCCATGGTGACTGCTCAGGCCGTGCTGTCTGCCATGATGCTGGCGAAGGATGAAGCGCAGCACACAGGAGCCACGGGACAGGACCCTGGACACTCGGCGGGTGGCTGCTGCTCCAGTCGGCCTGTCACTTGGCAGGGGGAGCTGCCGGGCCTCCTCCCGCTTGACTCGCTGACATCTCCCCCACGTGCCTGCCACGTCCTTATCATTCCGGGCGTAGCTGTTTTTTATTTTGAGACAAAAAGGGGCCTGTTGACGGGGATCCAACTCAAACCAGCTGCAAACATCTGCTTTGATGCCGCTGGCCCGGGCGACGGCGGTGGGAGCCGCCGGCGGGGGCCCCGGTGCGCGTGTCAATCAGGCGGCTGGAATGCGCGGCCTGGTGGCCGGAGCTTGCTCTCCGCTCTCGGGTCTCCGCTCCTCTGCAGACCACTGCCGGCCGCGGGCCTTGTAGGGCCTCCCTGCCTCGCCGTGCCGCGCCAGGCTGGCCCTGTGCAGCCAGCTGCCAGGCACTTCCTGCGGGCAGCCGCCTGGCCTCGGGCCTTTGATCCTGCCCGGCTCTCAGTCGGGAGTCCCCAGCCCGGGGCTGAAGGTCAAGCGCCAGGGCCAGGAGAGACGGAACAAGCCTGGAGCTCCGGTGCCATCCAGGGGCCAGCCTGGTCAGGCAGGCACACAGTCAGGTATTTCGCAGATTCCTATTTGGCACCTACTATGTGCCAGGTGCTGTCTAGGGGCCTGAGACAGGGCAGAAGCAAAAGAGCCCATCAAAAGGCCCCTGTGTCCAGCTTGCATTTTTATCAATGAGGGGACAATAAAGATGATTTCTTTTATCAGTTCTGGGGATTAAACCCAGGGGCTTTCTCATGCTAGGCAAGTGTTCGCTGTACCACTGAGCTACATCCCCAGCCCTTTTTCAAATTTTGAGACAGGGTCTCACTAAATTGCCCCTGCTGGCCTGAAACTTGTGATCATCCTGCCTCAGCCTCTCAAGTGGCTGGGATTACAGCTGTGGAACAATGTGCCTGGCTAAACTGGGTTTTTGTTTTTTTTTTTTTTTGAGACAAGGTCTTGCTATATAGTTTAGGCTGGCCTTGAACTCGATTACGTAGCCCAGGCTGGTCTCAAACTCATGACAATCCTCCTGCCTCAGCCACCTGAATGCTGGGATTACAGGCATGTGCCACCACACTGGTTTAAACTGATCTATTTTAAGAGAACCTAAAACATGCAGAGTATAAAAAATGGTGATGCATGAGGAAAATGAGGCAGGGAAAAGCAATGTGGCTGCAGATTTAGAAAGGAGAGCCGAGCAGAGGGCCAGGAACAGTACCTGTGAAATCTGCTACGGCAGTGCAAAGGCCTCAGGACTGGGGTGTACTGTATCTGCGGTGTTGGGGGAAATGACAGAGGCCCATGTGGCTGGAGCAGGTGAGTGGGGGGACCCGGAGGTGCAGGCTGAGAGCTGGGAGTGGGGGCAGACCATGTGACCCAGGCCTCTGGGAGCGTTCTGAGCAGAGGGGAGCTGTGATCTGACTGACAATTTAACCCACTCCACCAGGCAGCTGTGTGGGCCCAGGCGGGCAGGACAGCAAGAGGCATACAGTAACCGGGCACCCCACAACCCAGATCCAGAGGGGGTGCTGAGAAGTGGGCAGCCCTTGGATATATCTTGAAGGAGTGCAGGTCATGAGAGGACGTGAAGGAGCTTGAGGTCTGAGGGCCCAGGAGGTAGGGCTTGGGGAGGGGAGAATCAGGGCTCGGGGCGCCCTGGGGGTGTGTCCAGGGGCAGCCGTGGGTGTGGGGCTGCAGCTCTGGGAGGAGCCCAGACCCCATACTCTGTGCAAGCTGCTCAGGGAGAGAGCCCTGTCACGCACACGGATGCTCGTTCTCACGCACGTCACGCTCCCTCCTGCAGAGGGCGCTGCTGTGCCCACGTGGCCTGGCACCTGACAGCTGGCCTCCCATCTTTGGGGCTTCCATTTCTGGAGTGGGAACCAGGGCCAGGCTCCTCCCCAGGAGTCTCTTCTCCATTTTGGGATACTGCAGCTTCTCTGGGACCAGACAGCCCTGGTGACAGACAGCACTTCACCCTCCCATGCTGCCCGCCTCCAGCGGAGCCCAGGACACTGGTCCGGCCCAGCAGCAGGGGCCTCTGTGGTGCCCTCTCAGTAGCTTTCAGCAAACTGTCGCCTCACTATGATGTGCTCATTCACTCGGCCAGCTAATGTTAACTGAGCACCTGCTATGAACAGGCCTCGTACAGGTACTGCAGGAGGAGCCTTCTCTCCCCTGTTCTTCCCTTCCCTTCTGCCACACTGTGTCTCCAGCTTCTGGGCCAGGTCCAGCTTCTGTCATTATTATTCACTAAGAAGTACTGAGTGTTCCCTACCTCCCAGGCCCTGTGCTTCCTTAGCACACCAACTGCTCCCTCATAAGACAGCTGCAGGCTACTTGTGGAGGGCACAGCTGTGGGCATCAGTGCTGTGCTTCCAGGACCCATGTTACCTGCTGCTCTGCCTGCTTCAGAGTGGCTTCTGGGCCTTCCTGTTCCTGGAGCCTCCTTCTGCCTCAGCCTCCTGGGACAAATGCACTGCCTATCAGCTCAGAGCTGTGGGCCCCATATCCTGGGTAGGGAGGGCTGCGGATACACAGCAGGGCAGCTGTGGCTCCCACAGCCCAGGAGGCTGGCGACACAGGTAGAGGATGAGGCCCTCATGCCATGAGATGCCCATGTTCAGAATGAGTTGTGCCCATAGCTGTGTGTCCAGGAAGGGCTGGGGGATCCCGAGCAGGGCCTGAAGAGGTGCTACCTCTGCCAAGTGGAGGGAGGACAGAGCTGGTCAGGGAAGAGCCGCTGGTGACCTCACAGGATTCCAGGAAGGGGTGTGGTGAGGCTGGGGTGGGAATAGGAGAGTCTGATTCTAGACTGCACGGGGACAGACAGGCAGAAAGGTCATTCTGGGAGAAGAAAGTGATTAAAGCAAACATGGAACCGTTTGCAAGGTTAGGGAGAGTGGGTCAGGTTGGCCGAGAGGTAAAAAAGAAGGGTCAGAGCTGGCTGTGGTGGTGCATGCCTCTAATTCTAGCACCCGGGAGGCTGAGGCAGGAGGATTGCTGTGAGTTTAAAGCCAGCCTGGGCTACCATAGTGAGATCCTGCCCCACCCCAAAAGTCAGATTGGAGCCTTGAATATTAGGTTAGAGAAGACAGACCATCTATTTATCCATCCATCTCATACACATGGACACTTGGTCAGCTATCTATCTACCTCTATACTCATCTATCCATCCCTTCCATACACCTAGCCATTCCTTCTACCTATTCACCTCTCTCTTCCTCCTTCCCTTCCATACATACACATATACATACATTGCTTCCTTCCACCCACTAATCCATCCATCTCTCTCTCCCTCCCTGCCATTCATACACTCAGCCTTTCTATCATCTATCCATCCATCTCACCCATCCATCCCATTCATCCATCCTATCCATCCATTCATCTCTCCCTCCCTTTCATTCATGCATTCATCCCTTCTTTCTGCCCATCTATCTACCCACCCAGCCATCCATCCAATCCATCCATTCTTCCATCCATCCATCCATCCATCCACCCACCCACCCACCCACCCATCCATCCATCCATTCACCCACCTGTGTAGCTTTGCATATATCTGCAAACCACCCACACCTCAACACATACACAAGTTCATCTATCTGTCCTTCCACAGTCAGGTCCTCACTCTGTGCCATGACTTGAAAGAGCAGGCACCACCTGCCTTTTTCAAGCCTTTCAGAATAAATTTGCTAATTCTGTGAGCCTTTACTAAACACCCACCGTGACTAAGCATCATGCCAGATGATGGGGAATTGGTAGGGGACAAGACACAGGTCACCACTACAAGAAGTTTCTGGTGGACAGGGAACAAGGTGTTCTCAGGGGAATGGTCCCAGTGGGGGTATTCAGGTCATCCCTGAAGTGCAGAAGAGGGGCCAATGCTAAGGTTTAGGCCTTACTCTTCTGATCTCTAGGATTCTTGACATAAGACGATGTGGCACTTTAATTAGGGTTCTAGCAACACTGTAAACTATCTTAAGAGTGAGTGTTTTCTACCACAAACTCCAGTAAATCAATTTCATTTTTTGATTAATTTTCTTTCTAGTACAGTTAAATAATTTACAACTTTTTCTATTTTCATTTTTATCTTACCGAGATTATTTTCATTGAGACAAATGATTTTTCCTGAAAAATTTTTCAATCAAGGTTTGTGCCCATACTGGAGACTGTAGATTGACTCCGGCTAATGTGCAGCCTACCATACATTTTACCAGGAACAGTTTGTCTCACTGTTGTCAGTCGTAGTTTGTATGTGTTTTTTTCCACCCAGTTAAATCTTCCTTGGCTGCAGTAGGGTGGTTGTCAACGTTACCGACAAAGTCACTAAAGTTTACTATCACGAAGTTTACCGGAAGCTGATGAAAACAGGCTCAGGACCAGAATTGTGGCATCAAGACAGAGGTGTCCTTTGTTGAGTGCAAACATTGTCTAGGTTCAGCTGGGGCCCCAGAGCCTAAACGTGCTCCTTTTTGCCTTCCAGAGACTAAAAGCAGTGACATCCTCTGTGTGGGTTACGCTCCTCAGGTTTCTGTGGCTGTTTCTCATGTTCCTGTCGCCCCAGAATGAACCAGAGCTTCTCCAAGTAGCCCTGGAGCCCAGGACTCACTAGCTCTTAACTCTAGAGGTGAGACCAGCCATCTCCTCCTTATTTGCCACTCCATGCTCCTTTGAATGCAGCCAGAGACAGCTAGCCCAGCCTCTCTCCTGCCACCTGGGCTGAGCCTCCCCTTGCCACTGTGCCCAGATGTTCCTGTGCTCCCGCTCTGCTTCTGAACTCAGATTCTGACCCTGGCATATGATATGTTCCGACCAAAAGCTACACAGTCCCACCGGAAGCAGCCGTGCCCAGGGCTTGGTGCTGCATCTCACAGATGCCTCCTGCCCATCCCAGGAGGAGTGCCCTCCTTACACAGACTGTCCGGCTGGCTAGTGGCAGAGCTGGACCGTGTGCCAGCGCTGAGGGTGACCAGCATACTCTCCTGCCTTCCTGGTGGTTGGGAAGGTGGTCAGGGACAGGACAGCAAATGTCCCAGAACCTAGGAGCCTGACACCTGCCTCTGGCCAGTGGCCTCTCTGTGTAGTCGATTTCTTGCCAGGACACAGGTGAGCAGAACATGTCCCCAGCTTGGCGATGTCCAGGGCTCTAAGTGGGGTCAGGAGGAGGACTCCTAAGGGAGACATTTAGATGAGGAGTGGATGCCACCCATTTCCAAGCCCCAGGAGGACTCTTGGCTACAGAGGGAGAGACACGAGGATGGGGAGACCACAGCTTGGGAAGTTCCTGAGCTCCTGTGCTCAGGCTCGGCTGGATGGGGGCTGGCATGACCGGTCAGTCTGGTGGCCCCGCTGGGCAGGGCGCTCGGCCACTTGGGCACTCTCAGAGCCCCCGCCGCCGCCCGTTTAGTGGGTAACTGATCGCCCCGCGCCCAGCCCCAGCCCCAGCCGCCCGCCCGGCCGCCAGAGCTGCTTAATCACCGCCCGCCCAGCCGCATTAGCATAGTAATGGCCTTTAAATTGAGCCTCTTTGTTTTTTAATTAAGCTCCCAGCAGGTACAGAGAAGAGCGATTATTGAGGAAGCTGCCAGCGCTAATCGCCCGCAGTCATTTGACAATTAAAAAGTGCCCGGCTTTAACCCTTTCCCAGCGCCCGCAGCAGTTCTCCCGGCATTTATCCAGCACCAACTGTGTACTTTCCCTGGGGGACCTAGGGACCCTGCCCCTAGCAACTCGGAAGGGTCCCACTTTGCTGCGGTGAGGGAGACCAAGGTGACTGCACAGAGAGGGGAGGTAACCTGTCCGAGACACACAGCCGGGTGCAGAGGACTGAGTTTGGCAGACAGGTTGCTGTAGAAATCCAGCCGCCTCGACATTTTACACCTTGCAGCCAGTGCCCTCTGCTTGGATCGCTTTCCCACTCACAAGGCTGTTAAAATCCTTCTCATACTTCAAAGCCTAGGTGGGCATCTGCCCACTGCCGTGGCATGGAATTCCCAGGCATCCTCTCCCTGCTTCACCCAGGCCCCAGTTCTGACACAGAGCCTTCTGGGTGCCAGGTGTGGGCTCTGCCCTGGGAGTGCTGTGGGGAAGGGAGCTGGGCGAGCCTGGAGACGGGCACAGAGGTTCCTAACGGAGTCTCCCTGGGCTTGGGCAGGGAGGTGGGTCAGAGACCCCTCCTGTAGGCAAGGTTTGTTTGGGCTGAGGAAGGAGGGAAAAGCGCCAGGAGAGGTTGAGATGCGCCGGAGGGCCGCCAGGCAGTGCAGGAAACCGAGCCCCAAGGTCGGAGGCACCAAAACACATTACCCAGAGAGAAACCACGCAGGGGAGGGGAGGGTGCGAAACCGGAGGAGGCTGGAGAGGGCCAGAGGACGCAGCGGCCTGCAGACCGTCTACTCTTAAAAAAAACTAATTTTTCTGGGACTGTGGCTTGAACTCAGGGGCGCGCTACCACTGATCTGTATCCCTAGCTCTTGTCATTTTTTTTTTTTGAGACAGTATCGCTAAGTTGCCCAGGCTGGCCTTGAACTTGTGATCCTGCCTCAGCCTCCTCGCAGCTGTGGTTACAGGCGTGCACCACTGCACCCCTGCAAAATTTTTTATTTTTAAAAAATGATTGGATTGATTTTTGAATAGGTAATGGGTTGTATGATTTTGTATTGAAGTCTACAAAAGGGGGATCCCTGAAGCCCCCTCCACCCCACCCCAAACATCAGTCTCCTCCCTAACAGTACTAGTTGGGGGTTTTGCCCACTTAAAAAAAAGTACAAACACTCCCATACTCTGCCCCTATTCTCGGATGTCCACCTTCTCCCCCATGACGAGGGGACAAGCCCAAGGTGGATCTGGAACCCGCTCCACAGTGGCCCGTCCTCTATTGTAGGGACAAATTGACAAACCCTAATTTATCTACCCTGTGCCCCATGGAGGGCCTCGTGGGCCATTTAGAGGATTTTGGTCTTAATCTCAAGAACCGCAGGAAGCCATTGAAAGGTTCTAAGTGGGGTGTGGCTTGAGTAATTTACATTTTCAAAAGCTCACTTTAGTTGTGGAACTGGGACCTCCCTTGGATAGGGTGGGCCCCGCGTGTGTGTGTGTGGAGGCAGAAGAAGTGACAGCTGTGGTCACTCCGCAGGGTAGAGACGCAGTGTTTCCCCGCTGCGGGTGCCGGAGTGGGAGAAGTAGGGTACTAGAGAGCGAGGTAGGGCATGCAATTCACAGGGCTTGGGGATGCAAGAATCCTGGGTACCCTGTCCCTACCCGCATCCAGGGGTTATTTGGAAATGGGGGCATTTCTAGGGTAGAGGACCCCTGGAAATGCCAGGTGGGCAGTCACCCTGGTCTCCCTCACTGACAGCCGGTACGGACTCACCCCCAAGTCAGGCAGCTGGCTGCACTCCGCCCTCGACACCATTTCCTGCCTCCAGACCCCAGGCTGGGCTGGCGAGTGAGGGAGCCCGGCACTGGTCTTTTCCTAGGTGGGCCAGGGGGGCTGTGGGCAGACAGAGGGCCACATTCTGCCTCCAGTCACTGTGGAGACCCCTGCCCTTCGGTCCTGGGCTCCATGGTGAAAATGAGAGCTGGGCTATCTGTGTCTTCTCACCCTAAAGCCCCTGGGCCCTAAAGCACCATTTCCAGCCTGAAGCTCAAGGTGGCCCCCTGGAGAGCGGATGGGGTGCTGCCCAGACCACCTCTGGAAGGAGGTGGGGAGCTCGGGCACCCAGGCAGACAGCGAGGGGTTAACAGCCCGCCCACCCCATCTATCAGCCAGCATCTCCCAAACAGATGGACAGACAAGGCAGCTGTCCAAACAGCCCTGTGTACCTGGCCGCGGCCGCAGAGAGGACAGGGCAGCGGCTGTTTACTCTGCTCCCTGCCCTGCCACACACACACACACACACACACACACACACACACACACACACAGAGTGCCTCACAAAAAAAACGAACACACACTCCAGGGCATTTCCTCGCAGTCTCCATTCTCGCCTTGGGCTGATGTCCCCACCCTAGCCCTCCCACCCTGAGCGACAAGATTCCTAAAGGTTCCTCGCCCTTGAGGACCTCGTGTCGGACATGATGGCCGATTGGCCCAGCTTGGCCACAGCCACCAGGAGCCCCTGGGGCAGTGAGGTCGGTTGGGTTACAAAGCAGCACAATGCTGGCTCCAAGCAATGTCCCTGACTCCCCCCTCTGCCCAGACAGATGCCGACACCTTGGAGCCTGTGGACAGGGGAAGGCGGGTACCCGGGGAACCAGCTCAAACCACTTCTGGGGAATGTGGCCACCAAGGGACTCTCAGGGCTTCTTGGTCCCTACTCCCCAAAGGGCTCCTCTGCGGCATCTGGACACAAAGCCACCCTTCGCCCTGCCTGGGTGGCCTGGCCCCCTTCTCCACACCTGCCCCTGAACTTGCCCACTGCCAGGCTCCTCCTGTACCGCTCTCAGGGCCACCCCTCCTCCCTGGCCACGAGGGCTCCAGGGACATGGGGGGCAGCAAGCCACACCCGCCCCTCCTCTCTTTTGGCTCCCTGCTCCCTCCTCTGGGCCTGGCTCTGTGTCCAGCCACACCTTTATCTCATCTCCTCAAACTCGGCAATTGGGAAAAGGGGTTTTTCCCATTTTTCAGATGAGACGACTGAGGCTCCCGGAGGTGCTGTGCTTTGTGCCAGGCCCCACAGCTACAGGGCGCCAGAACCCCAGAGGAGAGGTGAGGTCAGGCGGTTTAGCAAAGGACGAAAAAGAGTCCCTTGCCCAGCCTGAGTGGTGTCCCAGCGCTGTGCCCGGGGCAGATGGTGGGGAGAGGGGCACGATCTGGGCCACATCTCTGTGGCGGGTGCTGAGTCTGCAAACCCCACCACCGTGACCGCAGCCACTGCTCCCACCTTCTGGGAGTTCCCCTAGGCCTATCCAGCTGGGTGGGACACCTACAGCCAAGGTTCTGTCCCAGGCAGTGAACCCCCTTCCCAAAGGCAAGGCCCTGGCCGGCTCCCCAGCTCCCCCACCCAATGTGACATCTTTACGGCACATGCTGGGCCTGCAAGGGCCTGGATGGGGCGAGGGGGAGGCAGGACACCTCTCAAGTAACGGATTGTAAATTCCTGGGCCCCGGCTTTCCATCCCTAACAACCTCCTCCCTGGGGCTCACAGCCCCTGTCCCTTCGCAGCCAATTTAAATGAGGGGTCCCAGACCTGGGGCGTAAAGCATTCCAGACTCAGGATAGGGGCAACTATTGTTTCTCTGCGAAAAAAATAAAATAAAATAAAAATCAACCAGCTCTCTGCAGCTTCTAATCACTCTCACATGTGCTGCGTGGTTCCTGCCGCGGACAGCCCTCTACAGTGCGTGAGCCCCTCGGGCACAAACCCTGCTTCTCCCCGAGCCTGTGAAGGAGGCCCCCATCTCCATGATACCACGGAAGGGGCCGGGCAGAGGGACAGCAACCTCGTGCTGCTCACGCCTGACACCGGCTCTAATTTTTTCCTCCCAATTGCCGTAGACTTTGACTGATGGTCCCATTTCACAGAGGGGACAACCGAGTCTCTTGCATTAACCAGAATGTGGGTCAGCCAGGACATCCTCAGACCCATGGGCCTTGCAGGATTTGAATCCCGCCTTTCTAACTCCAAAGCTGCGGCCCTTTGCCCTGTGCACCAGTCCCCCCACCCCATGTGAGGGCCATCACCGCCCCTTGCAAAGAGCCTGGTCCCAGCAGCCCTGCTCAGGGCAGGTCCCGCCACTGCCACAGCTGGGGACTGGGAGTATCAAGGTTTTTTAATAAGGAAGATGAATTTACTTGCAAGGCCCAGTCGGGGAGGAGGCTAACCCTGGTTCTCCGTGCCCTGCTGTAGGGGGAGTGGAGGCCTGGCCAAGTGGCCTCTCGCTGGCCACTGGGGCCCGGGCTGTGGGGGGGCCGCTGCCCTGGGCCTGGAGGGAGCTGGCTGTGCAGGGCCTGCTCGCTCTCCCCGAATAAGCCCACAGGATATTACATCGCCTTTGTGTGCCTGGTGACCCAGCTGCTGGTTATTGAAAAATTCCACCGCTCGGCACAGGGCAGGCCCGCTGACCCCTCATCCCGGGACGCGCCTATCTTTCAAAAGATACAGGATTAGAGAGGCAGACCCGACCTGGAGCAAAGGCCTGTCTGGGGTGTCTGTGTTTTCGTGGCCTCTCGGGATACTGGCTGGAGTGGGCTCTTGGCGCAGGATTTAATTAGTTGGAATCAGCCTGCGATTACTGCGGCGACTATTTACCCAGCCACTCGGCAGTCTGAGCCCTACTCGGAACAAAGATGGGCCCCTTGGCCGGGCTGGCCAGACCAGGGGCCCCAGCTGAGCCTGGGCCCAGCTGCCGGGCGGGCAGGGAGGGCTATGGGCCCGACCAGGCCTTCTGCCGGCACACCTCATTTAGACGATATTTGTGGGTTTTCGCAATGCAAAGCATCTATGTGGGGCTTTTAAAAAATTAAAGCATCTCGAGAAATTTATGGCCGATTTCCGAGTGGGGCCCCTCCCCCAGCAGCAGTGGCCAGGCAGAGCCTCGTTTGCTGGATTCCTGCCCCTGGCATGGGGGCTGTGCCCAGGATGCCACGCTCTGGGAGCACGGGGGCCCTGCCTACAGACTGCTCTTGCCCTGGCTCTGACACCTTGATGACCTGGCTGTGTGTCTGCGTCCCCTCTAGGCAGTCATGGCACGGCAGCCAGCTTGCTCAGGGAGAGGAGTCTGTGCACACGGCTCGCGATGCTCACGTCTATACCCACTCACATCATGCGCACTGGCCCATATGCGCACTCCTGCTGTGGTACCTGGGCCATGGAGGGAAGCAGGCAGGCGTGTACCCCTGCCCTGCATAGTCCTCCCCCATGTCCACCTGAATGTGCACGCAGAGACACACTGTGTGCCGGTGTTGCATGCGCATACCTGTGCTCACGCATGTTGGCCACTCGGGCTGCCCGCCCACTTATACATGTGGGCTGTTCACATGTGCTCATACAGATCAATACAGCTGCAAGTGGGCTGAGCTCCAAGCATGTTCATGCATTTGCACAGGCGCAAATGCTAATATACCTGTATACACACACACATGCGTGTGCACTCACGAACACATGCATGTGCACTCACCTCCGTTTCCACCCGTGGGGGTGCCTCCTGCCGCTACAGGCATGGCAGGCTATGCAGGGCCCCGCTGCTGGTCTGGAGACTCAGTCCTGCCGGCCTATGGTCTGGGACATTGAGGTCTGTGTTTTGGAAGCTCGGTTTGGGGTCAGGCCCTGGTGGTGCTGGGTTTTTAGAAGAGCTGCCAGGTCAAGTGCAGTGCACAGCTGGGTTCTGGCCACTGTCTGTCAGGTAGCCCTGCCCCAAGATACCACCAGTCCCCATCCAGGAGCCCTGCATAAGGCTTCTTCTGAAGGTTTCGTACCCCTTGCCTTCCTCCCCAACTTCTGTCATGTGGCCTGGGGTACTTGGGCTTGCCCTGGAAACAGGGCAGAGAAGCAAGTTCAGAGACAGAGGGACTTCCGGTTTTGATCCCTGACCTCCCCCCCCCCTCGGTGACCCTGGGGCTGGAATGCCATCTACTCACACAGAGAAACATACAGGCATATACAAAGGGGAACCGACACGACACCTGGGACACAGGGGGCACACGAAAGACCCAGGAATGTAGCCACAAAGCACACAGGAGATGCGAGACAAACAACGCCATAGCAGACACAGGTGCCCAGGCGGGTGGCAGTTTCTCAGGGTCACACCTACACATCGTGTGCACATTCACACGCACACGTACACGTCTCAGGTCTTGCTGACCTCGGGGTGGCTACTGGATCATTGTGGGAGGCCAGGAGGCCCAGGCAGAGAGGGCAGTGAGTTAGCAGAGGCTGAGAGGCCCTTGGTGGCCAGGCTGAGCCACCCCACCCTGCATCCCCCCACAGGCACCGTCACACACCGCAGAAAGCGAGGCGCCCAGCAGCAGACCCAGCTTCTAGCCCAGGCTCTCTCGCCACCAGGGCTCTCAGAGGAGGAGCCATCCATCCACCTGTCTGCCCTGTGGGCCGCTGGGCTGGCTTCAGTCCTCATGGGCCCCGGGTGGCCTCCCAGACACCAGGACGAGCCTGCTGGCAGCTGCCCTTCACTGTCTCTGCCCGACCAGGGCCCGCTGTGCAGCCGTCCTCCTGCTGCATGGCACTCAGGGTGCAGACAGCCTGGTGGCAGGGCTGGACCTGGGGGCCTCTGTCTCCACGTCCATTGTCAAAGGGCAAACAAGTCCGAGGGACCACAGCGTGCTACCTGATAAAGCACCCACAATGGTTCAGCAAAGGAGAGAAAGTGTGACGCACTCTCCCAACCCCCTGCTGCAGAACCAGCTCCTCTAAGGCTGGGCCCTGTGAAGAGGAGGGAGTGGGGTCTCTTTGGTGTCTGGAAGACATGGATTCAAATCCTGCCTCTATATATCTTAGCTTTGTGATTGAGGGCCTGAGACTCTACCACCAGAGCCTCGGCTTCTCATCTGTAAAATGGGGGCTTCTGATCCACCTTCACCCGTGTCTGGTGAGGGCTGGACAAGATGAGGAGTCCCGAGTGCCCAGGACAAGCTCCTGCCTCGGCGTCTCCTGCTCTATCCTCCCTCTCCTCATCTGCCCACCTCTAACCTCCTGCTCAGCCACACTGGGAAACTCCCTGTGCCCTCCACCACCCCATCCTCACCTGTATTCCTTCCCACATCAGCCTGCTTCCTCCACTCTCCCCAAACCACCATTCACCGAAAGCTCAAGACACCTCTGGGAGGCCAGGGCCTCACTCATGGGTTCAACGACTGACTCACTGACTGACGCGGAGCAGCTACTACGAGCCAGGTGACGTGCGAGTGGCTGGGCACCAAGCGCAACCCTCCTTGGCCATTTGTCACATGGCGTCATCCCTTTCTTCAGGCAACTCCACGAAGGCAGACAGCCCTCGGCTCCCATCTCCCCCACATATTTGCATTTCCTCCACCTGCTCTTAAATGCCAGGCCCCTCAGGGTTCTGCCTTCTGTGGCTTTGATCACCACTTAGAGGCAAAAGCCTCCAACCGCTCCCTGTGGTTCCACGGCGCTGACCCCAGCACCAGCTCCCTCTTCCTCCGGGCTGCTCTGTGGGCGCCTCGGGGTGGCAAGGCCCTGTGTGTTCGTACCCCAGCTCCTGTCTCGCGGCAAGACGTGTAGACTAGAGCACTTGCTGACGTCAAGTGTGCGTGTGTGTGCATGTGAGACAGTGGAGGGCTGAGCAGCCCATAGGGCTGTCGGAGCGGGAAATGGGTTCATAAGTCAAAGCTCACCCATTCCCTGGCCTGTTACGCTATGCTTGCGAAGCGGGGGGTTGGATCTGTGTGCACCCACAGCGGCCAATGTCCCCGGCATGTCCCTGGGTGGAACAGGCCAAGTGCGGAGTGGAGCATTTACAGACAGCAGCACACCCCGTGCAGGCGAAGGTGTGACAACGGGATGTACACGGGCCGTGCTCCCAAGACCCGGCTCGTCAGGCAGGGCCGCACTGTCACCTCTCAGGAGGGGTGGGACAGGGAGGAGCACGGTCTCTGTTTGCTTAACTTCTGTTTTGCCTGAAGTTATTTCACGACAAGCAACGACTTTTATAGTATAAAAATGAAAGCAATATGACATCTATTTTTTTTTTAAGAAAAGATGAAAATGCAAAGAAGAAAAGAAATGAACAATTTAACCTTTCTGCCTAAGTGCAGCTCTTCCGGAAGTGACACTGATGTTCACCAAGGCGGAAGTCCAAGACCTTGGACCCAACTGGCCCCTCCGTGGGCTCTTGCTTGGCCCTGGATACCCACCCTGCCCAGGTCTGATGCTGGCTTCCTCGCTTCTCTCTCTCTCTCTCTCTCTCTCTCTGGTGCCTCCTGATTCTCTGGGAATAAAAATCAAGCTGCGACTCACAATCAACAGCGCAGAGCAGCTCTGACTCCTTACTATGGCCCTCAAAGTGTCCTTGGCAGGCTGAGCTATCTTCCAAAATTTTCCATCCACCTAAAGCACTCCCAGTGGTGCCCAGCAGGAAGGCCACCGTCACGGCAGTAGCCACCTGACTTTCACACCCCCTTCCTCCCCTGCCTGTTCTTTCCCAGCCCTCAATTCTGCACCCTCCTCCCCTCTCACGGCCTCTCTGTCCTCTTTCCGGGAAGGGATTTGCGACTGCAGACACACAAAAGGCGAGCTCTGCCTGCACGGGCTCCCCGGCTCAGCTCCTCTAGAACCCTCGTGGCCCCACTCTGTGCTCTGCCCTCCCTGTCCACCTTCCCCACTTTTCACCCGTCAAGCCCTGATTCGCTGGGCACCTCCTCCAGGGAGCCCTCCAGGGAGCCGTGTCCTGCATTCTCCTGCAGGTGCCATCAACCCCCACGGGAAGGTGAGGAGCCAAGCGGCAGCCCTGGCCCAGGTTCTGCTTTTCCATCGAGCCTCTCAAACCTCAGTTTTTCCATCTGTAAAATAGGACAAAAAGACTCGGCAGGCTGAGGTGCAGGCACAGCGCTTGGGCACGGCTGGTAGGTAGCTGGGTAGGTGGCCAGGCGAGCCCTCCTCTCCTCCTTCTCCTCCCACCCCTCTTTGTTCCCCAGCACAGCCCCCTTCCGTGCCCTGCACTGGGCCTTCTGTGTTGCGCTCAGCAATTGCATTCAGCCCACAGACAATGGTGCAGCCCTCGGGGAGGGCCCAAGCCCCCCTTGCTCACGCAGAGGGACACAGCTGAGATGCCCCAGGCTGGCATGGGCTGGCCCCTCTGTGGAGGTGGCTACCTAGGGGCTTGTAGGGGGCAGCTGGTGCCTGCTCCGTTCAAAGGCCAGCGATTCTCCACGGCTGGGGAGCGGGCAGGGGTGTCCCGCAGGGCCCTCCTCCTTTCCCCTAGGGGAAGGGGCTCCAGATCAGAGACTCGGCAGCCCCGCCCCGCAGCCCAGCACTGGGGAGCCCTGGAGGGGCCTTTGTTTCCCCCAGCAAGAGGGGCTGACCCCCGTCTCCCGCAGGGGCCCTGTGGACACTGCTGGGTTGCCATAGCCATCGAGCTGTGTGCTGGGCAAGGTTTTTCTCCAACAGTCAGTAAATACTCAGTACTGCATCAAAGCAATAAATAGTCATTTTAAGGAAACCAAGACTCAATTTAGCCACCAGAGTCTGGAGCGGCAGTTAGCAGGGCTGTGGAATGTCACCGCGTAGCTGGCAATCCCACTCCCACCAGCCCGGCTCAGGGAGGTGGTGACCCTGGGCCATGCCAGGCTGCACCCCCACAACAAATCGGGTTACCGCGGCGTGGGGAGGAGGGGAGGGAAGTTCCTGGGAGCTGGACGGGGGAGGCCAGAGAGGGCGAGGGCAGGGTGGACACCCCACCCCGCCTGGAGAGCGTAATGGCAGTGACGAGTCCCACAGACGGGACGTGAGGATACCAGGCCCCAGGATAAGTGCTGTGCGGGCACCATGTCAGTTAGAGCTCCTGCCCCTGGTCTTAGGTAGCTGTCTCCATCCCTGCTGTGCAGGTGGATAAACTGAGGCTTGGGCCAGAAAATTACTTTGGCCAAGAGCAAGAAAGACTGGCACTGCGCGTGCATTTACTAAGCACCTGGTGCAGGCCACACGTGAGCTCAGCGACGCATCCCTATCTACAGACAAAGGGACGTGGAGGCTGCACTTCTCAGCTCCCTGCCCCTTTGCTTCCAGAGGGAGGGGTGCACTGTCCCCCACCCACCTCTGGGACTGTTCATCTGATTGGTGGGGAGCTGGGTTGGGTGGGGGAATTGGGGGGCCTGGGCCTGTGACTTGGTCTCCAAAGTTATGCAGGCAAAACAAACAAGGCTCCTCTGTGAAGGGCTGGGGGATTTGTACTCATTGCCATGGAAACCACACAGAGCGTGGGGGGGGAGGGGAGCAGAGCATGAAGCTCCCTTTACAGATGTGTGAGACCCCCGCGAGGGCTGCGGTGGGTGGCCCAGAGGCTGCAGGGGGCAGGGGTGGCTGGACTTGGTCCTCCTCTCCATGGTGCCCCTCCGGGCTGGGGTTGGGAGGCACGAGCCTGGCGCAAGCCTGGGCTCCCTGGGCGAAGTTGGTACAGGTGGGCAGAGAAGCCTCATTGGCCAGGAGGTGCCAAAAATGCCCAGCAGAGACATGAGCAGCAACTCCGACCCACCTGGCTAAAAATAGCTCTGTGCTGCCAGGGAGGCAGGGGATTCCCCACTGAGGGCCTGGCCTGCTGCCCCTGCCCCGTGGGTGGCCGGGGGTAGGAAGAGCCCATTCTTCCGGCAGGGCAGTCAAGGCCAGGGAGAGCACGGAGTCCCGCACAGCATCTCCAGTGCCAGGCGCCGGCCACGAGCCAGGTGTCACTTGGCGAGCGCACCACCGGCCTGCATCTTTCAAAACAAATAGAGACACTGCTGCTGCTGCTGCTATCAGTAGCTGTAGCCCCCCACGGTTACTGCACACCCACTATGTGCCAGAGCTGCCCCTCATACCTCTTTTCAGCCATGCAGAAAGGCTTCTTACTATCCCTGTCTGATAGAGGAGAACACAGAATCTCCCAGAGTTCAAGCCCCTTGCCGAAGTGGACACCACTGTGGCAGCAGCTGAGGTGGGATCTGAAACCAAGACTCTGATCCCAGAGTGCTTCAACTTCAGCTTGTTCAGCTGAGGCTGGTAAGGCTCAGAGAGGCACATTCACTTGCCCCGGGTCACACAGCAAGAGCCTGAATTGGAACTCCTAAGTCCAGGCCCCTTTCCAGGACCCAAGCCTGTCACCCTGATCAATGCCATCCTCCTGCCCAGCAGTGTGTGGACTGTGTGTTGGCGCATCCTCACTGGCAGCCCTGCCCCTGACATAGCCTCCTCTGTCTGTCAGGCTGCATCTGAGCAGAGGGCCCAAGCGTGGCTGTCTTCCCTGATGTGGCGCAGCCCCACCCTGGAGGCAGCCCGACCAGGGCCTGGGGGTGCCCTGTCTAGACACTTTGCAAAACTCAGAGCAGTGGCCGCTCCTCTGGGCCCAGCTTGGATCCAGCAACAATGGGCCCTCTGTGCCCGGCGTGGGGCCTGCTCCACCGGGCGGCCCATCGGCTCACAGCCCTGCCCCACACACTCCTGCCTGCCCCACCCCAGACCCCTGTGCCCACCCGGGGAGCAGGCATCCTTCCTCCCGAGAGGGCAGGGTGTGGGGGAGCACGTGGCCAGACCAGGGAACTGGTTCTGTGAAGTTCTCAGGGCTGGGCTCAGGCTGGGCTGGGGGCCAGGAGGTCTCCGGGGCAGGAGCCAAGGGCTGTCACTACCCTCCAGCGAGGAGGCTCCTACTTTACAGTGGAGGAAACTGAGGTGCAAAAGGAATTCCCTGGCAAGGGGCGCTGGGAAGTAGAAAGGAATGACTGCTTCCCGGGCAGGTACAGAACGATGAGAGTAGTTGTCATGAGGAGGCCACGGTCTGCAGGGCCAGGCCCATGCCAAGCAGCACACACAAACCCCCTCCTCAATCAGCACAGCCTCCTGGCACAAGGTGCCATACCAGCCCACTGGTAAGGAGGAGAAAACTGAAGCCAAGAGAGGTAAAGTCACCTGCATGAGGCCACACAGCAGGCAAGCGGCAGCGCAGGGCCAAGCAGCGGTGCCCAGGTCAGCCGACTTCAGCTCCGTTCACCCTGCAGGGTGCTGGGGGTCCCAGGTTGCCCTGCAGGTGTCCCCAGTGCCTGGTGGGCCCAGAGCTCCAGCAGGGCCCCCTCCCACCACTCTGCCGCATTGTTGACTCATTAGGTGATTTCCCTGGCAGCACCAGCTGTTCCCGGGAGGAGTGATGACTGATGGACAGTGCCGGGCTGCCGGGACCCTGGGCTGGGACACGGCAGGCCTGCCCGGGTGGGGAAAAGGTCACGCCTGGCCAGGTGTCCTCCCTCCCCTCTGCCCTGTGACCACACCTTGCAGGGAGCCCTGGGGGCTTTAGGGACTGAGAGGGGCAGGTCTGGCCCCTCCCACCAAGGCCCGGCATTCCCAGGTGCCTGATCAATGGGGGCCACAGCCCCACCACAGGCTGGTGGGCCACCCCGCCCCGCCCCGCAGAGCCCCAGGCGGGTGGGCAGGCCAGCTGAGCCGGGTTGAGGGGGAGCTGCGGAGGGGGCTCCCCACGGAAGGATAGCCTCGGGGCTGGGCCATTAAACCTGCTCCACTGCCCAGTAAACAGACAGCGACCATGTGCTGCGGCTCGGCCTCGGTGCCCCCCACCCGGAGCAGGTGCTGGAGACGTCTGCCCGCTCCCGGCTACACCCCATCCCTCAGCTAGGAGCCCACCCTGGTCTACAAGGAGCCCCACATGCGGAGTCCGTGCCAGCCCTGGAGTTGCCCTACGGAGGTCACCCCACGTGGAGTACGCACACTGGTCCCAGAGCCTCTGGGGGGATCCACACTAGCCTTAAGGCTGCCGGTGCCTGGGTGCATCTACTCCCATTAGGGGCACCCCTGGGGGAGGCTGCCTGCTGTGTGGAGATCCATTCACTCTTCTCCCTTTGCTCATCCCGGATCTTAACTGAGATGCTGTTTCTGCAGAGACGCCATCCGAGAGTCCCAGGATTGTCACCTGCTCCTGCTGCAGTAGCCTGTGTGTCCTCAAAGTGCCTCTCACTGCTTGTTGTATCATTTTTTTTTTTAAACCAGGGATCGAACTCATGATCTCACACTTGCCAGGTAGGCACTTGTGCCGCTGAGCTATACCCCGGCCCTTGTTGCATCATTTGTGTCCCCAGTCCAATCTCAACACCACAGCAGGCAGTTGGCCATGGTGGCACAGGACCGTAATCTAGCATTTGGAAGGCTGAGGCAGGAGGATCACCGTGAGATCAAGGCCAGACTGAACTACATAATGAGACCCTGTCTCTTTCTCTCTCCCTTTCTCTCTCATTCACACACACACACACACACACACACACACACTCACAGAGGCAGGTGTCATTTTTACAGGTTTAATTGTGGCTGCAGCCCTGGCCATACAAGGCACTTGGAAAAGACTAATGCTAAGGAAAGACCCGAAGATAGAATAACAAGGTAAAGAGTATCCAAGGTGCTCACATCGGCCTTCGCTGTCACCTGACCCACTGTGTTCCCAGCCCTTATAAGGTGTCGGGTGGCTTCCAGGCTTTGATATAAGCACCTTGCAAGGTTATTCTCACTGTGACCCATGGGAGTAGGGAGTTAGTGCCTCAGTTTACAGGTGGGAGAATTGAGGCACAGAGACGTTACGTGAGTTGTCCAAAATTTGTTGCAAGCTGGGGTTCGACCCCAGGCCACCTGGCTCCAGCGCTCCTGCCCATCCCAACCCTACTGACCGTGGCATCAGAAGCCACCCTTCTGGACTGCTGCAGGAGTTCTGTGCTGACCACAGAGCTCACATGGCCCTGGCCACACCAGGATGACGTTTAAGGGCTGTGCAGGTGCCCCAACCTCGGAAACCTCGGAAACCAGCAGACAGCCCCACATGGGACAATCTCCAAGGCCAGGAGAGACACCCCACATGGGGCAAATGCTCAGGCCAGTGCAGACAGCTCCACGGGACAATCTCTGACACCAAGCCAGCGTCTGCAGCTAGAAGAGCCCGCAGGGTCCCTGCTGCGCCTTGTGTGTGCAAGAGGCCAGGGCCGGCCCAGCTGGGGCTCAGGACAGCTTCCTGGGGACAGCGTGAAATTGCCATTCTCCACTCGGGGGCTGCTGCCGGAGGGGGCCTTCCCGGGCCCAGCTGGGAGGGATCCGCCCAGGCCCGGGATGCTCCTCACCACCTGCCCGGCGCTGGTGACCAGGACAGGAACCAGACAGGCCTGGGGCGTGAACCGCCTGAGCTGTCATTCCCTGTTGGGGTAGGAGGCCCTTTCAGGCCTGTGACAGGGCCCTTCTGGGGCCAGACAATAGGCACTGGCTCCCAGCAACAGACAGCAAGCTGTGAGCAAGTATGTTTGAGCGTGTGTGTGTGCACGTGTGCGTGCGTGTATGTCCACACGCATTTGCCTGCCTCTCTGTGCGCACATGAAAGAGAGGCCCCGACAGTCCCGTTCCCAGGTAAGGGGACAGTCCCGTTCCCAGGCCAGGCGTGCACACCTCTCAGCCCTGGAGAGCCCCGGCCAGCCTGCACCCACCTTCCACGGCCCCTGGGTGCCCGTCCCCCCAGCTCCCTAGGCCTGGCAGGGGCAGGGGACTTTCCGAATTTGGCCACCTGGCCTCTCCCACTGGGATGAATGCAAATGTCTTTGCCAGGTTTAGGCTTGATAATTTGATTATTTGTTCGGCATTTATCTTAAGCAAAGTGGATGACAAATAACTGCAAACTAATGTGATAAAAACCATTTATAAAGCTGCCTCGTTCGGGGGCCTTCCCCTAACTATTTATGACAAGGTAATAACGCTGCTGCGTGCGTCCGCCTGACTTTAAATTGGTTACTTAGCGGCATGATGGATGAGGGGCGAGGCCACCTTCTTCTGAGGAGCGCTCCTGATTTCTGATCTCATTTTTGAGGATAATGAATTATATCTAATTAGTCCTCCCCAAATCAGATCAGGAGGTGGGGATTTGAACCGGAGGGAGGGGGCTGGCAGGCGGCGGCCAGGGCAGAGGGTCAGCAGGCAAGTACCCTGGGCTGGAGGCCTGTGGGAACAAGCGGCCACACCCGAGGCCAGGCTGCTCCTGCCCACTCCCACACCCTGGCCAAAGGGCCACACTGCTACCTCCCTCAAATAGACCCAAGGTTTCTTGCTTATCCTTCTCTGTAACCCCCGATCACCAACTGCTAGCCTCCCCATTAGACCTTACTGCTCAATAAAGCAAGCTGTCTTCTGACCAGACAGGCCTGTGCTGGGGAGAATGGATTCTGACTAGGCCTTGGTTGGTTACCCTTGTGCAGTGAGCAACCTGCACAACAGTACATGAACAGCTGGAGGTGATCTCATCAAACTGAGAGCTCTCTGAGGTTCCCTCTCATCTTTGTATGTTCCATGCCTCGTACAGTGGCCAACACAGTAGCTGCTTGCCAAATGCTGCCTGATTGAATGGGTGAATGCAGCAAGATCCTTTCACATCCTGAACTCTGGCCCAGATGCAGGTATCCCCTACTTCTGTGGGGAGTGGCAGGACCAGAGCATCTGTGCCCCTGTGCCAGGGGCAAGGGCAGGACACCCAACCACTCTCTCTGATAAGGCTTCTGGGACTCAGAGGCCAGGGGTCTCCTCCCCCAACTCTGGCCCAGAGGCAGGTATCCCCTACTTCTGTGGGCACAGTGAATTGCCACTGGGAACCAACACAGCCTGAGCCAAGCCTCACCCGCAGAGAACAAAGTATGCTCAAACTCCCAAGTGTGCTTGCCTGTCTTCTTGTGCAAATTTAATGGTGCGCAACCTGCTCTGTCTTTTATTTCCCCTCCTTTCTGCAGTTCTGGGGAGCTACATCCCCGTCCTTCTTTTACTTTGAGATAGGATCTCGCTAAGTCAGTAAGTTGCCCAGGCTGGGTTTGAACTTGTGATCCTCCTGCCTCAGCCTCCCGGAGGTTGGGATTACAGGGATGCGCTAGCACGCCCAGCTGAGCCCAGCCTTCCCATGTGCTCTCCAGGGGTTTTTATCCACCATGGAGTTTACGTCCTGTCAGTTCTTGTTTTCCCTCACAATCAGAAGTCCACTCTGTCGAGCTGGTGGTGTCCCCACTGTGAGAAGCACACGTCTTCTGACTGGCAGCTGGTGCTTTTGTTCTGCCCACTCCTCACCTGTTTTACTTCTAAAAAATCTCAGAACAAACCATAGGACACCATTCAGGACACTGCCGAATGTAGCTGCTAAGGTGGTGGCGGGGCTGGGTGAGTGGGGAGGTGGCGGCCAGTGCCCTTCCCATTATAGGGTTCCTGTTTTCACCACGTGATGGGCACAAGTTGGATCTGGGATGTAGAGTGATTTGGGGGTACAGCAATAACACCCTTAAACCCAGCCACACAAAGGACAAATTCAGAAGGCTGTAGTCTGTCCAGCTCAGTGGGCCTCCATGAGGGGACTTTGGGACATGTCTGGAAGCAACTTTGACAACTCCAAGGGGGGGTGGGTGTGGTGTAGGATGCCCTGGGGTAGAGGCAGGGAGGCTCCTGAACACCCTTCAATGCCCAGGACACCCCCACCCCAAGACCACCTGACCACCAGGTAGAGACAGAAACCCCGGAGTTTGTCTCCCCAAGGAGGGGAGGAGAAGTGGCCACTGCCCTCTGGCGGGGCTACTCGCAAGGCCTCTGTTTCCTCCTGACCTGGGTGAAACCCAGAGCGCGAACGATGCCTCTCTCTGCGGATCTCGTTTAATATTTCACTTCATCAAAGGCTTAACGAGAGCCTCTGGTGGGCAGGCACCGGGGTGCAGGCTGGGGACCTGACACCTGCCTGTTCTTCTTTCTCACACAGAACATCTGCAAAAATTAAATTTGGTAACAGGAAAAACAAAGCAAAACAGAACACAGCTCTCCCAAGGTGCTCGTCACCTCCCATGGCCAGCAGTGAGTTCTTGACCTCATCCTATTTCCCTTTCTGTCTTGGCTGCTAGGATGCTCAGAGTTCAGTTGAATCCTAACTGCATGAGCTGTCAGTCTGGGTGTTCAACACACTTCTCCTGCCCTCTCTAGGGGTATGATCCCCCCGTTTTTATTTTTAAGCCTCTGATGGAAGCTTCCCTTTCTCTTGGAAGCTGCCTTCCACCCACCCTCTCAGGAAGCAGCAGGTGCACTCCGTCACGGAGGAAACACCACTACGCACAGAGCAGCTGTGGGTGAGCGGCCATGCAGCTGACTGTCCGCCCACGGTGTCACCCGTGCGGATCAAAATAGAGTGTCCAACCTTGTGACCACACTAAAAACCACTGAACTGCACCCTCTAAATCAGTGAATTAGGGACTGGATGTGTAGCTTGGTAGTAGAGCGCTTGCCTAACCTGCACGGGCCCTGGGCTCCACCTCCGTCACTCCGAAATACCTGCACACATTAAACGGCGAAGTGGCTGTTATGTGAAATTTGATGCTATTGGAACTACTGGGAAAAGCAAATCAAAACAGCAGCGCCACAGCCCCCATTTCCACAGGAAGCTTAGAAAATTTTTTCCGGGTCGATCCGCCTGTGCCACGCTTCTCGAGCGCCTGTCACGTGCCAGGTATGGTTCTGGGTGCTGAACGCGGTGAGAGAACAGCAGCACCTCTGTCTCCTTGCTGCTTATGCCGTAGGGGACTTGGCCAGTAGGGGCAAAGCCAGGATCTCGTCTATGACACTGGGCCTCTCAAAGTTCCTCTTCCTATCTGTCCATCTGTCTGTCCTCTTGGCACAGAATTCCCCAGGGACAGGCAGGTGTCCCTGTCAGCCTCCCCCACCCCTGCCATCCCTGCTGTCATCTCTAGGAGAACCAGCTGGAGAGGGTGGACTCAGGCAGCAAGGACGCTGAGACCTTCCTATGGAGGGGCCACCACCCCAGGTCAAGGGACAGGGCTGGGGTGGGGCAGGGCTGAGCAGGAAACACCCTTTTGATTATGATCTCAGCTCAGGGCATCTCTGGGGGCAAAAGCTGATTGTGCTACAAGAAAGGCACAGCTCTTCCTCCACGCATGTCACCTGGTTCCTCCCAGGCGCTCAGCAGGAAGACATCAGCACTGCTCGGAAACAAGGGCAGGGGGCGCGCTGTCCCCGAGCCCTCCGCCCACTGGCCCACGCTGAGCCCTGCAGCACGCTCAGCACCTGGAACCTAGAAGTCACTCCACCGATGCTCCTCAGTCTCATCCTCTGGAGCCGGTTGCTCACACCTTGGCAGTCTGGGTATGTGGGAGAAGACAGACTGGGCAGCCCCTCCTCCCGGCACCCCAGCCCCTGACTATGGGGCCCCACCCTGAGCGGGCACAGCAGGCTGGCCTCCGTACCTACCACCCACCTGCTGGCCAGGCCACCATCCACGCAGGCTCCATCTGGCACCTGCGCCCTGCCGTGGAGACGCAGGCCCCCTGACACTCAACTGGCCAAGGCCTCTGCTTCAAGTTCTCTGCCATCTCTGGCAAACACAGCCTGACAAGATGTGGGACCAGGGCTGGAGAGGGGGTGGCCCAAGGGCCGGCGGGAGCCCAGCCAGGGTCGGCTATTCCAGGCAGTGGTGGGGCCGGCTCCCTGGATGAGACACGCAGGCTGAAACCCGCCAGAGAACAGGAGTCCCCCACAAGGAGGGATGGAGGGTCGGCAGAGGGAGGGGCACGGGGGCACACCGTGTGGCCTCCTGGGAGCGCGGCAAGTTGCTCAGAATGGCTGTCTCACAGAGGCCAGCGAGGCGGCCAGGGCGGAGCTGTGGCAATGGGCTGAGGTGAGGGGTGACTCGGCTGTGTCTGAATGACATCGGGCACAGTGCAGGGGGTGGGGGACGGGCTGGGGGGCCGGGCTGGAGGCCGACAGCCCGGGTACAAAGGAGAGGTAACGGGGGGGGGGTGTGCCAGGCAGGACCAGGAAGGCGGATGCCCAGGCCTTGACGACTGATTAGATGCAGAGAATGTGCAGCAGAGATGAGGGAAACCAGCACAGAGTCCTGACCCTCAGCTGGGGATCTCAGAAACAAAGGTGCCACTGACTGAAGAGCGACAGAACAGCCTGGCCCATTGGGTCAGGGCTGGAGACCGAGGGCGGGACCCTGTGGGAATGGACCTGTTCTGTTCCTTTCTTTTCTTTTTTGGTGCTGGGGATTGAACTCACGACCTCACCTGCTTGTCAGGCAGGTGCTGTGCTGCTGAGCTACATCCCTGGCCCCCTGTTCTGTTCTCGTGTGTGGTGGCGGACAGGAGATCACACAGACCCACACGCACACACAGACACACACAGCCAGAAAACATCAGCACCTGTGATCAGGACTGGTGCACTGTGTCGGGGTCAGCAGCTCAGGTGTGATGTGCGATACGTCACCACTGAGAGAAACCGGGCAAAGGGTACAAGGCACCTCTGTGACTTCCTGCAACTGTGCATCCATCTAGAATTACTCCAAAACACAATGAGTTTTTGGTACCAGGGATCTAACTCAAGACCTCACGCTTGCCAGGCAGGTACTTAGGCCGCTGAGCTAAATCCCCGGCGAAACAAACAGTTTAATTAAAAAAAAAAAATCTACCTGGAATAAAAACCATCGGGGAAGAGGATTGGGGGTTGGGAAGTAGGCTGGGTGCCAAAGTGACCTCCTAGCACCAAAGACCCAGGTCCCGTGCCAGGCTGCCTTTGGGCACATCCTGGTCCTTCTGTGGGGTTCTGATTTTGCCTGGTCCCTGCTGGGACTCCTCCCTAATCACCTGATTTGGCTGAGACCCCAGAAGCCTGTCCATCTCCATCGACATCCCCCAGCTGAAGCCCTGGCTGAACTCACCACCAAGGGCCCTGCTCACCCATCATCTCCCGGCCCCACAGGCCACAGGAGCTGGCTTGGGTAGGGCCGGCACGGACAGCATCTCTCAGTGTGGTCCCAGGCCCAGGTGTGAAGCCCTGCCACTGTGTCCCCTGCCCCGGTCAGGTCTGCTCCCTGCCTGCCCCACCCACACGCACACCATCAGGAACAGGTGAGGGCGCACGCCGGCTGGGGGATGTGTACTCCAGGGGCCTGTGGGCATGTCGTCGTCGTCATAGTTGTCCTGGTCCTCATCATCCTCATGCCTACCCCTTCCGAGCCAGGTGCACCTCTCAGTCCCAAACAAATCCCCACTGATAAGGGGGCTGCCTTTGAACGGGAGCCCGTCCCTCCTCTGCGATCAGATAAGCAGGCTGGAAGAAAGAGAAAATCCCAGACTCCCGCTGCGCTGCCGCTCCACCGGGGGCCGCCTGGGGGCCTGCACCCCCCTCCCTGCCGCGCCCCCTCTCAATCATGCGCGGATCACAGGCACCGTGACAAGCCGCTCCTCCGGTTTGGGTTTCAATCTGGGGAGCTGCAGCCTCAGGGTGGGGGCCCCTACACCTGGGTCTGCTGGGGCACTGGGTCTCTGCTGTGGGGATCCGGCCTCAAGGGACCTGGCTATGGGACCCTTGGCTTGAGATTTGGGTTTGTCTTTTTCTCAGTGGCCCTGCTTGCAGGGTCCCCCACTCCAACCAGATTGTGGGAGTCTCCATCTAAGCCCGGGCTTGTAGGTCCCTGCTTGGGGAGGGGGGCACTGTCACTTGGCAGGATTCTCCAGCAACGATCCCAGCCTGCTGAACCCCCGGTTTGGACGCTGATCTGCAGGATCTTCATATCACAGGTGCTGCGACAGGGACCCCATCCTTGGAGGCTCTAATCTTGGTGCTCCCTTATTTCTGAACCCAGGTACTGAGCACCAAGAACCTCAGGAGGGACGGGACCTGGGGAGAGGGGTCAGGCAGGAGGGGTGAAGGGGCAGCATTCCCACGGCCTTGCCTGGGGCCGGGCGTAATTAGAGGTCTCAGGTGTATATGCTTTGGGACAGGGAGGGCTGATGGGCCTTCGTTTTGTTTAGTTTTGTTTATCCTTCACAAAGACCCCCAACTGGGGGCCACTGTCTCCCTTGAGACAGCCTTTCCGTCTCAGCTCTAGGCCTGCCCAGCCCTCTGTCCCCCCTCCCAGCCCCTGCACCTGCCAGCTGTCCTCTGAGGAGGATGGCAGCCCTCGGGGGTCCCTGGACCACATGGGGACCAACAGGCCAGGCTGCCTGAGAGCCTGGGGCGGGTCGGACCCCCCTCCAGTCCCTCCTTTCAGGTGCCTCCCCCACCCAGCTGACTCAACAGAAAACCCTATGATTTATTTATGCCCAGGAGCAGCCTCTGCCCAGGATGCAGGAGGGAGGAGGATCCATTGAGCCCCAGAGAAGGAGGGGGTGGGGAACCGGGACAGAGAGAGAGAAAGAGAGAGAGAGAGAGAGAGAAGAGGAAGAAGATACCGGGAGGGGGACGGGAGGGGCCAGGCCCGCCTCCTTCACCCCAGAAGCCCATCCAGGGTCCTGGGCCCACATCCCCACATCCTAGAGTCCTTCCCTATCATCACCTCATCTGGGCCTTAGCAGACCCAATTACTTATAATAAACAATTCCGTTTATCTTTATCAGAATCATTATCTAAATTGGCTACATGACACATACTGTTCTGTAAGTGCGCCCCGGGGAGGAGGGGCCATAAAAGCCGGGTTCTGCACTCCGTAATTATCCCTCTATGGGCCATAAACCATTACACTGGTGTTTAAAATAGGTATGGCGAGCAGTTTCCTGGCCGCCGAGGGTTGCCCAGGGCACCCACGGAAAGGATGCGCTGGGAAGTTTTGCTGTGGACAACAACTTCCAGCGGAGTGGCGGCTCCTAGAAGGCTCCTGTGAGGCCCCGGCTGCCACACTGTGCTTGGGCAGAGTGAGGGCCCGGCCGAGTCAGTGGGCAGCCCTGGGAAGCAGCCAGGGAGGAGGCTGCAGGCTCCCAGCCACCACCGGCCAGGCCTTCCTCATGCCTTCCTGGCACAACAAACGCCCTCCTTCCAGGACAGCTGCCTCCACCGCCCCTGCCGCTGCTGACTTGGGTTTCCCTCGCTGTTTGCAGAGGCGCCTCCACCGCCTGTGGGTCTGGTCTCCCCCTCGCCACTCCCAGGGAGGGCGCCATCAGCATCTCACCCGTGATTAAAACAAAACACGGGCCGTTCCTCCCCCTCAGAGACCCTTCCTGCCTTTCAGCTGACCAGGCAGAGCTGCAGCTCGGGCCTGGGCTCCTGGGAACCTCTGCTCCCTCTGGCCGCCAGCAGGGCTGGCCTGGGTCCGTGCCCTCACACACGGCCCCGCCCCGGCAGCCAGATTCTGGCAGGACAGGAGGCCCTTAATCTGAAGCCACCTAAGCCCAACCTGCTCTTAGTGGAGTCAGGGGTTCCCAGTCTTTGGGACCAACAGGGACAAAAGAGTACTACACCAAAGGCTCTCTGCTGGGGACACAGGAGAGGACAGAGAGGAACCACCAGGTTGAGAAGGAAAAGAAAGATCATTCCTAGAGCAGGCGATCAGGTACGAAGGCTCGGAAGGACAGATGAGACAGACGTTTGAGTGTATCTATAGTGCTGTGTGTGGACCACGGGGCTCCCAAAGGAAGGTTCTTTAGAACGGCAGCCTTGGTGTTACCTGGGATCTTGTCAAAAATGCAAATTTTCAGACTGCTGAGTTGGAAACTAGGCAGGAGGGGGAGGCAGCCTGCGAATTCCACGCCTGGTCATTGGAGAAACTTGGCGCTTGCTAGGGCACCTCGGGGAGAGGGGCTTGTGGCACCCAGGGAGGACATGCAGGAGAAACCTCTGAAAGGCTCCTGGAGACACTGAGTCCCTGGAAGGGCACTGGAGAGCACGGAAGGCATGGCACGAGGCAATGACAAGGTCAGATTGAAACAACTCACTGGGACCTCAGTATGGGGCGCGGTGCATTCAGGCAGAGGGGCCTGGAAGATGATGAGGCAGTTGTTCAGGCGAGGGATGGGGAGCCCTAGGGGACAGAGATGAGGACAGGTGTGTGACAGAGAAGGGGATTCAGGAGGTGAGAAGATGCAGGTGGCTTGGACCTAACACCTGGGAGGATGTGGGTGCCTGGCCCCAAAACAGGAGCAAGGCAGCAGGCCTGGTTCTGGGGTGGGGCCCAAAGACGCTGGGTGGGGCTCTGCATTCAGAAGTTACCTGCTTTTGGACAGCCTGCAAGTCACTGCCTCCCTCCACCTAATTACCTAGTACCAGCTTGTGGTACTTGTGGTGAAACTCCCTCAATTCAGGCGACCCTCACAGCCCTGGGGGGTCTGGTGTCTCCAGCTGATGGCCCAGCATCTCGCTGACTCTGGCCACTGTCTTCAGCTGCAGAGTGACCAGGTCCTGGGTATCCGTCCAGCATATTCTCCTTCCAAGTGTGCTGAGCCACCAAGATGCCAATCCTGGTGCCCCTTGTGTCCCCACCAGTGATCTTTCCCTGCCCCTCATGGCCTCCAGGAGCAGGTAATGAGAACGTTTAACACAAGAGAAC
>RJWM01015555.1:0-47497 GCA_004363535.1 Dasyprocta punctata | reverse complement strand
GTCACTGAGGATTTTGCAGACCTGATTCAGGTAATCTGGGTGGAAAGAGGGGTCACTGGAACTCTCCCAGGCCCACTAAGGGTGGGGAAGGGCTCACTAGCACTCTTGTAGACCTGTCAAGATTCCCTGGTTAGGGGGAGGGTTCCCAGCTACAATTCTTTTACAGTTTTAAGACTATTAAAATTTTATATTTCTTCTTGGATAAGTTTCATTGCCTTGAGTTTTAATGGAATTTATCTATTTCATCTAAGTTGTCAAATTTATTGTCATAATGTTATTTAAAGTATTTATATTGTTATTCTTTTTAATATCTATAGATTCTTTAGTAATTTTATTTTTTTATTCCTGATGTCAATTTGTATGTTTTCTTTTTCTTCTAATCAGTTTGAGTAAAGGCTTATAATTTTTTTTCAGTCTTTTCTAAAAAACAAGGTTTTGGTTTCATTGAACTTTTTCTTTTTCTACGTTTTTTTATCTCACTGATTTACATTTTGATTTTTATTAGTTGCTTTTCTATCCTACTTTGAATGTAGTCTGCTTTTTTTGAAAGCAGCTTTAAGTAATTTGAAAGCTAGCTTTATATCAGAAATGGTGATTATATATATATATATATATATATATATATATATTCACAGTTTCACTTCATATCTATAGTGATATTTTGGAGATAAAGGTTCTATTATTATTCTTATTTCATAAGTGATGAAAATAGAAATTCACAGATGTTACTACAATTAAATTTTTGGAATTGGAACTTAGATGTCTCTGATTTCAAATATTATCCTTCACTTCTTCTCTGTCTTATCTGTCAATGAATAAGTAACCTTACCTGTGGACATTTTCCAAATATATATAGCAAATATTTTATGCTATTTTCTGTGGTGAAAGTATCAATTTTTATTTGCACAGGATGTAAATATCAATATTCATCTCTGTGAAGGAAGATGCACACTTAATATTTGTCTTTCTGTTTGTATAACAAAATACCTAAGCCTGGCTGTTCTGTAAAGAAAAGAAGTTCATTTAGCTTACAGTTTTAGAGGTTTAAGAGCATGTCACTGGCATTTGCTCAACTGTAGTGAGGGTCTTCTGGTTACATCACAGAATGGCAATGGCATAATAGCAGGACATGTGCAAGAGGATGAGATTACATGGTGAGACAGGGTACCACAAGGATTGAAGGACCAGGCTCACCGTTTGTCTAAGTGTTTGCTCAAATAGGAACTAAGTGGGTCCTTAAAACTACCTTAATCTCCCCTTAAGGGGCCCAATTACTTTCTGCTATGCCCTACTTCTTAAAGGTTCCACCACCTTTTAATATTGCCATAGAGAACCACGCTTCCAGCACATGAATTTTTTTTTTGGGGGAGCCACACTCAAACTATATCCAAGCCTTAGCAAAGTTTTTATGTTAGCCTCATTTGGAATTTCTGAAATTGTAGCACATGTGAGAAATTTGAAACTGACATTTCATGGAAAAGATCTGTTTAAACATTTTGCTTGTTTTATGGCACACACGTGCACACACATACATCTATATCTTTGATGGACTGATACTTGCTAAAATTGTCTTATTTGAGTCCATAATACTTAGCTAAATTAAGTCCTAATCTAGTTTTAAGACTACAATGATGCCTTTCATTAGCTCTGCTCCTCAAACTTGCCTAATCTCCCTTCTTCCCCATCAATCTCACTAGCATGGAAATATGTTACCAGCAAAGCACTCAATATCAAGAATTTATTTTACATTTTTTTCCTACAAGAGGCAGAGAAATATCTTGGAGAAAGGAGTAGAATAAGGTGTGCTAGTGTGTTAAAGATTCTGGGAATTGGCCAGAGTGGAGTTGCTTCTCAAGATTATTTGTCATTGAGGATACAGTCAGAGGAGACTAAAGCTTGCTCTACTGCATGTGTCACCTTCTTAGAGAATTTCCACCCCTTCAGCACTGGGATGAGACATGGAAGCCAATTTTCAACCAAACCATCTTGCCCCTGGATGACACTAATTGAATCAGGGAGGAGCATTTGAACTTAAATGGGGCAGTGATGTTAAATGACTTGGTGACATTCTTCCTTCCAGAAATGTGGAATTGGCTTTAGAGATGTGATCTGTTTTCTGCTGGTTATTTTGAAATATAAATATGCAAAATAGGACTCTGGGGCAGCCACATTTGTCCACATTTGACTTTGGCTCTCTAAGTAAGTCAAGCAACAATCAGCCTAAGGAGGAATAAAGTGGACACATGGAAGCAGAGATGACAGCCATCTGGCCTCAGAAAGGCAGTGAGGAAGAGAATGAAAGTGGGAGGTGGGGAAAGAGAAAAAGAGAAGCAGAAAAATGGAGAAAGCAAAGGAGTACGAGCCACAGTCTAGCATTTCTGATCATATTCCAACTCCTCATTCCAGTTCCTTGTTGAGAGGCTTGGCTGTACCTTCTGACCTTCAGTTTCAAGTTATGCCCCTGAATCATTTAAATTTTCCATTTGGTGTTCGAGACAACAAAAAATGTTGATTAAGATACATTTGTACTTCAGCTCCTCTCCAGTTGTGGAGCACAAATGACAGAAATAGTGAGTGTGCTGGGATGCTAGCTGGATATGCATGATGGGACCTGATACAGAACTTGCAGTTCCTAGAACTGCTAAAGTCAGTTTATGACTAGTGGGAGGAAAGAGTTGGGCCTAGCCCCATATGCATCCATTGTGTGTATGTGTGATCCTTTTCATTTTGCTTTTTTTGTATCCTTTTTGTGCTATTAGTATAATTGTTAATGCTATTATATGAGGCACCTGGAGCAGGTCCTTGATGTCTTTAGATAACAGAAGGAAACTCCTGTGTTTTTTCTGACCCCCGCTGACCACAGAGAAATACTGTTTTGTGTTTCTTGACCACTAGAAATGCAATCTTTGTTGTAAACCCTGCAAAATGCCTCATTTTGTGACCTGTTTCCTAAAGATCTTTGTCTTAGAACCATAGATAGAATCTCAATTGAAAAGGATCGTTATAGGGTGATTCCATTCTAAGAACTAACATCTCATCTAAACCTCTTGGACAGGTATTCATATCATTTACTCATATAATAGGACTCCTAAGGATAGAGAGCCTCGTTCCAGGGCTGGCCATTCCATTGCTGAATGGCTTTGATTAGTTCTACTGACTTGAAATAGGCTTCAGGGAAGTTGGGACTTTCAGCCTCTAGAATCACACAGAATAAATCAAGCTATGTACTCAGAGCAGAAGCTAGCTCATTTGTGTTTGCTGAGTCTACCTTCTGCAGCTTATCTATACTCTGCTCTTTCAACATCCCACATTTTATATGGGTTTTAGGATTTTGGAACTCAACTCATTGTTCCCTGAGCCTGCTCCAGTGTGCCAGTGTCTTTTTAAAAGATATGTCATTTAAAATTATACAACTGCCTCCTGAGCTGCTCAGATAGTGCAGAACAAGTGTTGTTCTGTCCCTCCCTTCATCTGAACATTTCTGTTGATATAATCTAACTTTCAATTAACTTTTTTTCTTTGAAGTAATGTAGCATGCTGGCTTAATGAAAGTCTCAAAGTTCTTTTCATATAAAAGATTATCACATTTTCTCTTAATCTTGTGCAGCAGCTATTTTGAATCCTGTTCATTGTTTCTAGTATAAATGATATAAATGATTTCATTTATATATTATCAAGGTGTTTATGAAAAACTTAGCACTAATAGATCCAACCACTACTATTTCTTATAGGATACATAGTATATTTTTTCTTATGATACTAGGAATTGAGCCCAGGGTTTTGTAAACACTAAGCAAGTGCTGTACCACCAAACTACATACCCTATATTACGGTATTATCATACCCTTACCTGATGTAGAAATTCCCTCATGATGTGATTTCTGGAATCATGACACAAAGCTCTCTTCAATACTACTTTAGGCATTCTAAACTTTAAACAGGTCATCAAACACATACTTTGTCATATCTTTGCATTCACACGCATGATTTTCTCTCTGCTTCTAGTGTCTTACTCTCCTTCTCTGCTGTGAACACCTTCTTATCCTTAAAAACACAGTTCAAATGCCATCTCCTTTATAAAGCCTCCATGACTTCATCCTTTACTCCCTCCAGAAAGAAAGGAACATTTGCTTTGCCATAAACTTAGGATCATAGTTAGATTCCTATGCCACAGATAACAATTTTCATATATTTACATATTTTTCAGGAATGATGGTATCAACTATTGTTTATAGCATAATTTGTTCTGTGCCTGACATAGTATTAAGGATTTTACATTATCACTTTTTGACTTCACAGTGAGGTTCATCTCCTGTAGCACACATCATTGAGAGTCCACCATTTTTCTATGACCACATGGCTTCTTACTGATTGGGAATTCTCTCTGTCCTCAGGAGGAGGCTCAGCCAGTGTTGTTTAGGGCAGGATTAAGGTGCCCAAGAATCAATACATTGGGGCAGTTCTCAGCCAGTGATGAGCAGCTGTTGGAGATATGCCCCAACTCCTTGCTCCTTTGTGTGGAACAACTCTAGTGAATGTACTATTGTATCTCCCAGAGAGCCCCATAAACTTGACCAGCCATTACCCACAATGATAACATGCTCACTAACATACTTCATATCTCTGCCTTACTGTCTTACTGGTGTTTGGCACTGTCACTTCCCAAGTAAACACTTGCACTTGAATCCTACTCTCAAGGTCTATTTCAGAAGGAACTCAAAGTAAAGCAACTCCATATGGCAAATGAAGAAGCTGAGACTCACACAGGTTACACGACTTATTCAAATCATTCTTGCAGCTATGACCGAGCTAGGATTAAACCTCTGCTGTGTTGAGAGCCCATTTTTATCAATCCTGAGACCTGAGTGGAGAAGGAATCTGAGTAAGTGAGATCTCAGCATCCCTTTAAAGGAAGACATTCATGGGCCTGAATCTTGAAATGATTACCCATTCCTGCCTTTATTCACCACTCGAACATGAGCCAGTGCACAAGCTTTGGAAGGGCAATAAAGTGACACTGAATAATTGAATTCTGAACAAGCCAGCCTAATGCAAATATCTGACAAATTGATTTAATTGCATTCACATACAATAAGACTGAGCTCTAAAAGGTCAGCTAGAAAATGGGAAAGGACCCTTGGGAGCTTGCGGGGAGAGGCTGAGCTTAATACACATTCATCCCATTTTATCATCTAATTAGTTCACACAATGCCAAACTGATAGACGGATTCTTAAACCAGTGTATTGATTGATTATTTGCTTGGAATCTATCATATCACCTTTAGGCTGTCCCTGTCATGGGCAGTCAAAAATTATTTAGTGGCTCAGCAGAAATGGTTGTGCATTTAGAGAAACTGTTTTTCTATGAGGGATTTGAAGTCCCCAAAACATTTTACCCAGACACTGGTACTGTTTTTGAAGGTTACCATTGAACAGTTTGCTACCGAGGCAGCCACTGAAAACCAGCTTTCTCTTGCTTTGTCCCATCTGCAGAAGGAATATCGATAGATGGTATGATATAGCATACCATTTTAAGTGGTAAAATATTTAATTCAGGTAATTAAATAGTGTCAACCTTGCACAGATACACCGGGGCTGAGAAAATATTCCTGAAAAGTTAATAGGAAGCTAGCTGGACTTTGTAATTTTATTCCAATGGAAATAAAAATGTGTATTTCAGTCTAACAATTTGCATGGCAGTTTGGGCTGAGGTGGAATGTTGGTTCTACTTTGCTCTCTTCAAGGATGCTGAAACTGATGTGATCCAGCCTTCAGTGATGGGATTCTGCCCAAGCTGTGGTCAAAATGATGTATTAATTGTTTTTTTTTTATCCTTTGGAAAATTGCTTCATTATTACCTCTCTGAACTTCAGTTTTCTCATTCTAAACTTGAGATAATCTAGTCAGAAGAATTTGAAATGAGTTTAGATATGCAAAAGCCCCTTTAAACTAAATTACATGGAAATATGAATTATTATTGTTTTATGGGTATCCTAATGCTCTGGCATATAATGAATCATTATACAAAATATTTTCTTTAAACTGACCCAATGTTCTAGTTCTATAGCTGTTTACAGTCACTTCTTTAAAGTTGTCTGTATTTGCCAACCCTACTTTAATACATTGTGTTCATACCTTTATTCCCTGAGAACAGACCTTTGTATCTACCTAGGAACTGATAGTAGTCTGAAGGTTATCAATGACTTTGAAGTCAAGTCCAATGCCAATCTTTAGGAATTTAGCTTGCATCAATTATCATTGGGTAATGTTAACTATCACCTTTTTGAAAATTCTTTTTGCCCTTCTGCTAGTGCTTCATTTTCTTCTTACTTGTCTAGTATTATTTTACTTCTTATTTTATTTTCTAGGATAATTTTTTACTTTTCATTCTAAGTGTAGATCCCAAAGTTTCTATTTTAGCTCACTTTTCTTGTCCAAATGCTTCTATCCAATTTTGTCACTTAAATTTTGGACAGTAAGCTGATGACTCTGAAGTTACAGATCTTTTTCCTATCTTCTGTTTATCTCTCACTCTGTCCATGACTTTTGTAGGCCTCAATATCTCTCTTTTGCATACATTCATTACTTTTCTTAATTGTCTTCCTGTCTGTTCCAGGCTTCAGTAGCCTCCTGCCAACTATTTCCTTTTTTTCTATGAGGTTTCTTGCTGAAGTCAGAGTAATTTTTTTTTTTTATAAAATCTAGACTTTTCAAACTCTTATGTAGGTTAGCAGTATTTTTATTTACTCTTTTTTTCTAAGACAGATTGAAGACAAAAATTTATAAAAACAATAAATATAATTCTGTTGCCAATAAAACTAAAAAAATGCTAGTTCCAAACTATAGGTCAAATATCTGCTAAATATAGTTAAATTTGACTGAGTCATCACATCTACAGAAGATAGACCTTTTTGATCTCAATCAGCATGCAGAGTTCTGCAAATATAAATGCCATGTATTGTTCCTGAAAGCTAGGGATATGAGTGGGTTGCAGAACCATCCATGAGTCCATTAAAATGTTACACAGTAGTTGGAGATGATTTAGGAACTGTGTAGGCATATAATATCAACAAGAAGTGAGATATTGGTGAGCCAGAGAGGAGAGGAGGAGCGAGAGGAAGCAGAAGAAAAATGCTAATCTTAAGGAAAAAAGCTTGGATGACATAATACTCTATTGTAAGCTAAATAAGAATCTTCTGCAATACACTAAAGCAGAGATACAATCTAAGAAGCAAATTTCTCCTAGCGGGAAAGGAGGCTAAACAGCACTGCTGAGAAGTATGTATTTTGAGACAAAATACCTAATTCTGAACTGCCAACTGTCCTGGCTCACTATCTCAGCTTACCCCACACACCATCCTTTAGCTGATAGCATCTACAGAAGTCATGAATTTTATCCAAAGATAAATAAGATTTAGAAAAGAAAATCCAAATCAAAAATAGAAAAATAATGTAGCCATTCAGGGAAAAATGACAAACACTTCTCTACAAAATGAAAGCAATCAGTGAAAACCAAGAAGAGAAACAGTGGTTCAAAGAAGACATATTAAGATTGGAGAAGAAGAAAAAATGATAGTAAAACTCAAGAAAAAATTATGAGGAGCTTTTGTACAGCAAGAGAAACCACCAACAGTGTGAAGAGACTACTCACAATCTGGGAGAAAATGTTTGCCACCTGTCCCTCAGATTAAGGATTAATATCGAAAACCTATAAAGAACTTAAAAAAATCAGTCCTCCAAGATTTAAAGACCCAGTCCAATAATGGGCATCTGAGATGAACACACACTTCTCAGATGAAGAAGTACAAACAGCAAATAAATACATGAAAAAATGTTCAACAGCATTGGCCATTCGAGACATGCAAATGAAAGTAACACTGAGATTCCACCTTGTTTTGGGTATGCTGTGTCCCCCCAAGTCCTCATACTTTTGGTGGGGCTGAGTCTAGTGCTTGTGTTCAGTTTGTTGTCTACTGCAGGGATTGGCAATGTGAGTGCTGCACATGCCCAGCGGTGGAGCTGAGATAACAGTGTAAGGGAAGGCGGGTCTTCCTCTTGCGCTTCCATGCTTCTGCCTTCTCTTGTGCGAACCTCTCTCTTGCCAGCGCCATTTGCAGCTTGCGGCCACCATGAATGGCAGCACTGCCATGCCATGCTGTCTTTGGAGCCAGCTAAGTATGGTCTGAAACTCCCGAGAAACTGTAAGAAATAAACCTTTCCTTCCCTAATTTTGGGCGTCAGGTATTTTGTCTCAGCAACAAGTGAAAAGTAACTAAGGCACACCTCATTCCAGAAAGAATGGCTAGTATTAAGAAGTCAACCAATAACAAATGCTGGAGGGGCTGTGGGCAAAAAAGGAACCCTTCTACACTGTCGGTGGGAATGCAGGCTGGTGCAACCACTGTGGAAGTCAAAACTAGGATTGGAGGTCCATTTGACCCAGCTATTCCCCTTCTGGGTATCTTCCCAAAAGAACTAAAAGCATCCTACCACAGTGATACATGTGCACCTATGTTCATAGCTGCCCAGTTCATAATAGCTAGATATTGGAAACAACCTAAATGCCCCTCGACTGAAGAATAGATAAAAAAGATGTGGTATTTCTACATAATGGAATACTACTCAGCTATAACGAATGATAAACTAGACATTTTCACTCTTAAATGGATGAGTACTGAAAATAAACTTCTCAGTGAACTAAATAAGTCACACATATGTAACTGTCACATTGTTGCACTGGTGTGATGAGCTGAAACAAAATCTATGTATATAAAAAATTAGTTAAGACAGTTAAAAAGAATTTTGAGTGAAAAGTAGTTTTCTCAGGGTCATCTTCAGGTTTCATTTTTAGTGTGAAATGTTTATTTGAAAACAATAGAGCAATCATAACAAAAAAGATAGTCATATAGCAGGTTTCTCTTGATTCATTGAGGCAGAAGTTTTGTGCTAATAATTTTTTGGATAATGTTTCATGTCTATATTTTTTATCCTAAATAATTTCTGGGAATATAGTAATATGCAATGTGCTGATAATTGTTACTCTCTTATTGGCTGGTTGTGAAATTGTTTTGTTTTGCTTTCTTACTTTCCTTTTGTTTAAAATATAAGAAGCAAAAAAATTATCAATTACGTTGAAAAAAATTATGGAGGAGAAAAATAAAATCATCAAAATTATGGTGGAAGAGTTAAAAAGATTAGTTAGCGCTGCTGAAAATGTAGTCAGGAATTTAGCCGTTAAGGTTCAGAAGGTAGGAAAATTAAATAAAAACAATAAACAGGTATAAATGAGTGGTGGAAAATTCAGTTGCTGTATACATATAATTAGCAGCCCTGAACAAACAGAACTAAGTGCATGGGATGAAAAAAACAAGTTAACAATGTTATAGGAAAACTGATTAAAGGGGAAATTGGCAATTGCAAATTGGAGGGATACAGCATGAACTAGGAAATATTGATACTAAATGATTAGTACATATTCTAGTGAAATTTCTGGATATTAAGCATGGATAAAAAAGCCCTTAGAGTCTGTGAGCATAAGAAAAAATGCTGATGATTAAGAAGTGGCTGAGTTGTTACTATCAGTCTACCATGATAAGATTTGACAAACATATTTTAGAAGTATCCAAGTAGAAAGGTGTAAAACTCAGGAATAATATAATCACCATATTTGTTCATAAAACTAATTTTATTTAGGACTCTCACCATGCAATGATGATTATAAGGCAAAATACATGATAAATATGAACATATTTTATAAAACAAGAATAAGAACTGTAAGATAGGGGTACTATAAAACTTAAAAAACAAGCAAATTTTAGAAAATTTTTGTTTTGTTCACCCAAAATGCAGAATTGCTTGCATCTCATGAACTGGGGCTAGAATAACATGATGAGGTTTTAGTGAAGATGAACCTAGCTGTGAGGAAGAAATAAAAGTGCTCGGTATAAATGTGACAAATTTTGATAGAATATTTTAAAAGTAGTAGATGAACAACAGTAATGCCAAGAATTGACAGAAAGGGAAATCGAATTACAAATATGAAGGATAAATTTTAGAAGTGTTCTTGTTTGCAGAAGACAATGGTAAGGAGTAAGAACTAAAAATATAATAATAATTAAAATTTTTGAATAAAAATTGGTGACTGTAGTAAATAAAGATGCTCATAAAACTACTGAATAACTTCTCCTGTGCAAAGAAAAGACACAAAAAATGTAGAAAAATATTAAAAAATTGTAGAGGATTGAACTGAAGAAAATCAAGGTATAAGATTGAATAAGGTTTGTAATAAGTGGTATGTTGGAACTCTGATGGATGGCTTGTGAGGATAGAAGTGGCCCAATCTTTGAAAACAAACCATGATACATTGTTAAGTTAAATATACAGGTGTCATTTAACCAAACATTCTCTATTCTGGATGTTTTTCCAGAAGTTATCACACAGGATTCTAACTGACAATTCTGAGGAGACTCATCAAAGTCTTGTTTATGGTCATGGAGATTTAAAGTTGATCAAGGTTCAACCACTGAGGTATGTATGAGTCAAGGACAAACAATATTCACATGGTAGTGTACAGGTTATAAATAACAGAGTTAATACACTCAGGTTGATTTGTTCTGGAGTATAAAAATGCAAAATGCAAAAGAGGTCCACAGCAGGATACTACTAATGTGAACTTAAAATATATTTATAGAACTGTTAGTTTTGCATGCACACATAGAAATAGAAAACTACACTTTTAACACAAATAGTTGCCAAAGGGAAGGGGAAGTAGAGGAGAATTGGAGGGACATGAAAATAAAAGGAATAAATAAACATAGAGTTCTGCTGGTCAAACAGTTAAGGTGTGCTATGAAATGAAGCATGAGTAATTCTGTACCTAAATTCCATTAACAAAAATAGAACATCATCAGATACTAGAGGAAAATATCAGAGTCCAACCTGGTAAAATATCTGACCCTCAAAGATAAAGAATATTGCAATTATTAAGTACTAAGACAGTGAAAGGTAACCTTAGTTGTCTTTGATAGTGTTTTTTTATAACAAGAGTTTCCAGATTTACCTTCTACATTTCTTGCCCCAGATATGTAATCAATCATTGCTTCAAAGATTGCTGATTGTTTTCAGTGTGAAAAGATTTCACAATTCGGGCACCAAAAGCATTGCTCCTGAGGTCGTCATTACTTCTAGGAATTGTTCCTGGACAGAAACTGGACATGTGCATTTTTAAAGATAAAATATATCCTAAATTATTATCTAATTAAAAATCAGGCCTAAGGGGATTTTGTCTGACTCCAACAGATGTGTATTTCCTTTCAACCAAGCCTCAAATGTCAGTTCTCAATAACACTCAGATAATTACTCACTTGATTAACATTTCCAACACTATCACCTTACAACGTTACTGCTGAAAACAGTTGAAGAGATTTCTTTTTCCATCTTTTTGTATTTATGATCTGTTCCATTTGAGATGCAGAATCAAATTACTATGCTTTAGTCACTTCAGATATTCCCTTTATAGTGAGACTAGGCTAGAAACTGAGTACACAATTAGGTTCATTTGTTTACATTTATTTTTGGAGTTTAGGAATTGTAATTTTCATCAGTTAATTTCCTTTCTTTCTTTCTTTCTTTCTATTTATTTTATATCATTTTGTATTATTTTATTTTAAAGATAGTAAAATCCAACAAAGCAAAACACAACAAAGTCAATCCAAATAAAGCAGCAAAACTGGTACAGAACTTCAAAGCAGGATACCAGGAAAACAACAATAGCTACTATAGTATATCTTGTTATTTTCACAATGGTTGTCCATTCCATCAGGCATAGCAAAATCAAACCAAAACCAAAACAGAATAAAACCAATCAAAATAGAATATTTGATAAAGCAAAGCAGTTAATCAGAACAAAGCGAAACAGTGAGAACAATATTGAATTTCAAAGACAAGATAGGAGGAAATCCCCCATACTTGCTACACTGTATACCGTCATCCTCCCAAGACAGGCGTAGATCACTGGCCCCAGGCCTGTAAAGTCAACTAAACAATACAAGTATTTAGTTGCTTTTTGTACCTCAGTTACTATCAACTCACCCTGTCCTCCGAACAGGCAGGTTGCTTACAGGGTGAGGGGTTTGATTGTCAGCCCGCATGCTGACAACCAACCTGCCTTTTCTCTTCCGGGAACTTGCTGGCTTGTTATCTTCTTGTTGGGTCTACCCAGTCTCAGCATGGCTTATTCTCAGGAGGTACTGACTTTTCTCTTCCTGGAATCTGTGTGGCTTGCCTAATATTTTTTTATAATTATGTAAAGTACTAATATGGCTTCAAGACAAATCTATAATACAAGGTCTATTCAGAGGAGTCCATTTTCAATTCATAATTTCTAAAGCATGTTTCTTCTATTTTCTACTATAAAAATTTTATATGTGAAAGCTTATTCTGTCTTTAACATATCTATGTTAATATATTTAGCGTATAATGGCATAGCTAAATGGTATGGATAAAACAATGTTAGATTATTGTATGGTAATGGTATTTATTATGTCAATGTAACATGGTCTAACAGGTAACATAATACTATAAAAACTAATAAATGCAATTGAAAATATATGTGTATTTAAAACATGTTAGTTAGAATGTGTGTGTATTTGTCTCTCTTCTTTCTTAGATAAATGATAGTTTGTTATACACATATTTCTTTACCTAGCTTTTTAATTTAGTGGTATACCCTGGAGGCCACTCCACATATATGCATATATGGTTTTGAGGAGAGAGAGTTTTAACTCAAGATAAACTTATTATTTAAATTTTGAAGTAATAAGATGACAATTTCCAGATATACAAGGCCTTCAAAGTATCCTATTAAAATCAAACCAACAAATAAACTCCACAAAGAATTTATTCATTGAGTGAACAGATGAATTAAAATGAGTAAATCTTAGGAAACAAAATTTGGGGCCTAAAAGGACAGAATCAATTGAACACGGAATGGAATATAGATACAGAATTGTTGTTCATTAACAGGATACAAACATGTATAAACTTTGAAATATCCCCATGATAAAACAGTAATATTCTGAAAATAAGAACTTGAGTTTAAAATTTCTCATAATAACAAACAGAGAAAGAAGCAAGAGTAATAAGAACAAAGTGTGCTATTTTTCTCATCTATTCTTGATTTTAATAATTGCATCAACAGATATCCAATTTTAAAAATTAAACTTTAGGCATGCTTTCTAAATCAATAAAGAAACTTCTTGAGAGTCGTATGGAAGATGTGGAGACTGAATTGAAGCAGTAGCCACAGCTCAGCTCACAGATTGTTACTGACCTGCAAAGAGTGTATCTCCTTGGTTTGAGGCAGTGTCTGGACCTCCTTCTGAACCCTCCTTCCACTTCTTTCACTATGGTCTCCACATGTGCTATAGTTGGGGTCTGGAATATCCCCCAAATGCTTGTGTGCTAAAGACATGATCCTCAGCCTCTTGCAATTGGAAGGTGGGCAGAACCTTTAATAGGTGGGGTCTCATGGGAGGGAATTAAGTCATTAAGGCTGTGATGAGCTCCCCCTCACTCTCTTTGTCTCCCAGCCACCAAGAAGTAAGCAGCTTTATTCTACCATATACTGCTGCCATGGTGTGCTGCCTCTTCATAGGTGCGAAAGCAATGGGGCCAAGCAACCATGGACTGAAACCTCTGAAACTATGAACCAAAATATGCCTTTCCTCCTTTTAGGTTGATTTACTTTAGGCAGTTTGTCACACTGACTGGGATCTGACTAATACGATGTGTGTTTCTAATTCATGACAGACAGTCTCCATCCTCTAAGGGACATTCACACCCCTGAGGCCAGGATGACAAGAATGGGCATGATTTCAGTGTGTTCTCATGGACTCTGGTTAATTTTTCTCCTGTGTGAACTTTAAAATTCAACATCAACCTGAACTACATAGTGTGACCCTGCTTCGAGGAAAGTAGGGCTGGTAGTTTGGCTCAATGGCTTAAGCGCCTGCCTGGTAGGCGCAAGTTTGTGAGTTCAATCCCTGGTACCACCAAAAAAAAAAAAAAAAAAATCCATCATCAAATATGGAGGCAATACACCTTCTAGGTACTATCCAATTTCCTCAGCATAGTTAACTATGCTTTACACATGTATATATATATATAGTGTGTGTGTACATGTGGGTGTATATGAGTTTACACACATATATATGTGAGTTTGTTACAGAGATTTGGCTTTACACAAGTCAATATGAATATGAACATGAATACATATGCATGTGTATGCATATGCATGTGTGTATATCTGTGTTTGTTCTAGTGGCTCTTCTTCTTTGTTTGAACCCTTAAGTATATGTGTGCATTCTATGCATTTAGGAATATAAACACATTGGGAAAATTGTCTTAGCTTGATAATTAACTTTAGGCTTGACCCTACTATTTGTCTTGTGAAATAGTGAACGAATACCATTAGTTTGTGAATCTCCATTTCCTTATCTGTGTTATGATGGATTTGTACCACTAATCTTTGAATTAGTGTTTTTTAAACCTGTGGCTCAAAATCCACTGACTGGTTATGAAATCAAAATAATGTGTAGTGAGTTGCATCATAAAAATATTAAACAGAATAGAATAGAATAAATCAATTTACATCTCAAGAGGTATGGAGAACATGTATTTCAGATAAGTAGATATGAATCTGCAAATGTTGTCATTTAAGTGTGTTTGCTACAATGTGTCAGGTTATGAAAACTTGAAAAGATTTTCTTTTGTAGTGACCTCTCAGAAGTTGGAGACAGGTAGTGGTTTTTAAGCATGAAAAAGAAGATGGTGCCATTTCTGCTGTGGTACTTCGAGGTTCTACTAATAATATGATAGATAATATAGAAAAGGCAGTAGATGATAGTGTTAACACTTTGAAAGTTCTCACAAGGAATAAGTGTCTTGTACAGGGAGGCGGAGCAACAGATATTGAACTGGTCAAATAGATCACATTATGTGGAGAGACCTGTCCTGGACTTGAATAGTATACTATTAAGAAGTCTGCTGAGGTTTTTGAACCTATCCCATGGGCACTGGCAGAGAACTCTGGAGTTAAGGCCAATGAAGTAAATTCATGAACCCTACAGTATTTTAAATTTTAATTACTCATCAACATCCAAACTTTCAGAGACTGATAAAATCTAGGTTTCTAACTTGTTTCAAAGAATCAGAATGTCTGTAATGTTGGACCAATTCTCACCTGGCAACAAATAGCTATGTATGAGTAAAGGCTGTTCTCCTTCCCACAGGTGTTTTAAAATGCATTTCCTTTATTATTATTTGGGTATGGGGAAGCTAACTGATTAGAAGACTGCCATCCCACTCCTTAAGGGGGTCATACTGCACCATGCTTGGGGAAAACACAAGGCAGGGGGTAGTCAGGAGCAGAGAAAGGGCTGATGTGAACAACAGCCTGTATTGTGGATCCTGCTGTCAAAGTCAAGGAAAGCAAGATGAATAGTTTTAGGAACAGCTAGTTGGGACAATTCCAGGGGACTCTGTGGTACACAGGAAGTGCAGGTGTCTGGCACCTGACTCTGGAGTGATTAGTGCTGTGGACTAGGGGTCTCTAGTGGAATAATCTGGGGTTTGGAGTTGAAGGGGGGTGTTTGGAGTGTGGACTCTGGATTGGATAATTTGTCTCCAGGAATTGGTTAGTCCTGGGATGACAGGCATTCTCCCAGAGTCAGCAAGTAGATGTTAAAGGATATGAAACCCAGTAAATGCAGTTATGATTAATAATGCCTGCAGCCTGTACTTTGCCCTACTTTCTACATGGTCAAGTTAACCTATTTATATGAAAAGGATTTGGACTTGGGACCTCTGGTTTGGTGTCAAGTTCCCACTAGTACAGTAGTGTAGATCATTTTTATCTAGGATACAACTGTTTTTCAGCTATACTTCTTGTATCATAGAGAACATTGAAGTGCAGGCTACTTGTGCTATGCGAGAAATACCACTGGAAAATGTGAAGTGACAGAATGTGAGCTTGGCTGACGGAGGAGACACGTTGTCTCTATAACCTCTGACAAGCAAGTGATCCAGTGCCAATGAGGCAGAATTTTCTGGTTAGATTATCAGCAGGGTTCAAATCCCTGTGGGCAATAACTGTCCTTGGTCAATGCCATCCAAAGCATTACTCAGACCTTTTGTTTTTACATTTCTAGATTGAAGCCAGCAATTAAGATCATCTCTTTCACCAATATTGGAGCCTGCTGGGAGCTAGGGAAGAATTCAGAATTTGAAAACTTTGTTCACCAGGAAGACAATATGCATTAATGTACCCCGTCTCATAAAGACTCAATGCCATTAGAGATATTTCTGCAGTGATGTTTTAAGAGCTGAATAAAGTATGAGAAATGATTTTCTCCCCCCTCAATTCTTATTTAATGTAAGGTAGTAAGAAAAGTCATGCTGTTCAATTACACACAGTCTGGATCAGAAGGACTCAGATTCAAATTCCGGTTTTTTTTCCTTCTCATTTTATAATACTTAGCAGCTTTTAGTCTGTTCTTTTTTGTAAAATTGAAGTAATACTAAGTGTACATAGGCTGCAGTGAGGGCTAAATAAATCCACTCAGGTAAAACACATAGAACCAATAATGGCACTTAGTATATACAAGTGGTTATATCTACTGATCATTATTTACTATTACTCATCAAGCATACCATGGTGCTGCTGCTACTAAGGTGATGAAGCATGGCCTCCGTCCTAATGAAATACAGCCCAGCTGGGCAGAGTGGTGCATGTCTGTAATCCCAGCACTCAGGGAGGATGAAGTGGGAGGATCACAAATTAGAGCCCAGCCTGGCAATTTAGAAATTTAGCAAGATACTGTATAAATGTAGAGGGATGTGGAGTTTGCATGCAGAAGGAGTCACAACTGCTTTTTGGAAAGGGGTAAGGGAAATAGAGCAAAGAAGATATTAAATACCAGGTATAAGTGTGTGACAGACTGAAGGAAGTGCCTAGGGCATAGATTTTTAAGAAGCTACTCACACAGCACCGAGCATCAATGCCTCTTTAAATTTTGCATCCTGGGCACCTCACTTGTCTCATCTTAATATTGTTAATGGGTAACACCTGAACAGAGACTTACACAGGATTGAGGGAGGGAGGTTTTATTCTAGTTCACTGTTTCAAAGTTTTCAATCCATGGTCAACTGGCTCCAAGGCATAAGCATCCTGGCAGAAGATGTGGAAGAGGAGGGCTGCCCAACTCCTGGTATCCAGGAGGCAGAGAGCAAGGTCACATCCTCATGGCATAGCCAGACACACTAACAAGTGTGCTTTACTGATATCCTAGGCATCTCTCAAGCCAACCAAGTTGACAAGATTCACCATCACAATAAGAATGCAAAAGAACCTGCTATCTATCCTTGGCAATGGGGAAGCTTCTGTAAAAAATTTAGTAATACATGGGACAAGGAATGTGGGGGACCTAGAAAGTCACAAATATAACATTTTTTTCCAACAGGCATAAAAGAAGTCTTGAATAGACGAAGAAACATAAATGTGTCTCTGTATTCCTGATATCATTTAGACTCATTATGAACTCTCTTAACTAGATGGATATCAAACTATTCTTAATGTCAGACACAAAATCGTCTCATGACTTTCGACTTGACTTAACTAGTGACACCAAACAGTAAAATGCAAACACTCCTATTTCTACATGTGATTTCTGAACTTTCTTACAATAGCAATGAGTAAAAGTACCAGAGTAGTGAAGGAGTGACCAAAAAATGGGGGCACCTTTGATCTCTTCTCTATTTGTCTGGTGATATATGTGCCCAGGATTGTTACATGAAACTAGGTCTTGAAGAGGGAGTCTAGTACTGAGTGATATTAGACAAGTCATCGCTTTAGCCCTTGGAAACTTGTTACTATAATTACTTTGCCTTAAGAAAGATACAGAGCTAGAACACTTCTTGCTTTATATATTGCAGGAAAATTCTTGCTTCTACCTCACAAAGAAGCAAGAATAGTTTCTTCTCTCTAAATCCAAGAAAGCCCTATGATTCACAGTCAATGCCTTTGGTGAAAACTACCGTGTCAATTATTTACAGCAATATTCTCTGTAAGAAACTATCCCCAAATACAGAAGCTTAGACTATCCAGCATTAGGCTGGGATGTGCCTCGGTTGGTAAAGCACTTGCTTAGCATGCAAGAGACCCAAGGTTTGATTCCCAGCAATGAAAAGCTAGCTAACAAAAACAAAACGAAACAAAACAAAACCCTAACTGTCATAAATATAAAACTAAAAGTAAAAATAAAAATAAGAATGCTCTGCACTTACTTCATGTGTATGGGTCAACAGATTAGCTGTAGTTTTCCAAGCGAGGACTTTATGCTTGCGGTATATGATGCAGGTTGCGTTCAGGTCTTGTTCATTTGTCTCGCTGTTTGTGGTTTGGCCACTTCCTAGAGCACCTCTTCTTGTAAGTATACACGTGAAACAGAACAAGTGTAAACACATCGTGCTTTCTTAATTTCTTGGCTTGAAACTGCACACACAGCATTTGAGGTAAACCAATCAAGCGGCCAAATTTGAACTGTGTCCTGCCTCATGACTGTGTACTGGACCATCATCCAACCGAACACAGTCACTGAACAGCACTATTGGGTTTGTTTACAATTCAAGTAATAGAAGCCATTGGGTTTCATGTTTTCTGGTACATCATTTCTAAGAACGATGTCAAGGTACCTTATGGGCATGTTTTGAGCCTTTAGCAGGTATAAAAGTGCTCTTTGAAAAATAGACTACCAGAAATTTACTCTTCATAATTATTGCAATGGTGATGATAACAATTCATCTATGAATCTTCAACCTGCACCTTCTGCTTAGATATTAGTTTTCAGCTTGATGGCTCTGGGGCAGCCTGATGCTGCTATTGCTGATGTGGGAAATACAGCTCATGCTATGCCAAATCCAGAACAAAGATTGTTGGAGTTAGGGCTTGCACTCTAAAAATATACAGTGGGTGCATTGTTGGAGTATGGTTTGTCCCCTTAAAACACAAGCTAGAGTTTAATCATATTGTGACGTATTAAGAGAGTAGAAACTTAATCCAACCATGGATTCAGAGTTGGGGCCTCTGGGAGGTGATTGGAGTTAGATAAGGTCATCAGTGTGGGGTCCCCATGATAAAATTCTGGTGGTTTTGTAAGGAGACATAACAAGACCAGAGAATTTTATCTGGCAGTCCTTGTCTTTTGCCATGTGATATATTGTTCCACCTTGGGATGCTGCTAGCAAGAAAAGGCCATCAAGTGATGGATCCTTCAACCTTGTCCTCCAGGAGAATAAACCCAAATGACTCTCCTTTCCTTATAACACAGTGTGTGTGTATTGTGTTACTGGCAACAGAAAACAACAAACTAGTACTCTGGGTGTCTTTCTGCTTTTAATGTTTATCTAAGACTGGGTTTTAACCTGACACGAGACACTCTGTAACTCTGTTTTCTCCCCTGTAAGCTCATTTGTTAGTCCAAAGTGAATAATGCAAATATCAAATACCTTTGTATGTGCTGAGAGTCTGCAGACAGCTTCTGAGCCCATCACTGACAGGTGCACTGTAGTGTCCAGTCTGTGTCCCCTGCACACCTCATTGGGACAAATACCCATAGACTTACAGGAGTGAATTTAGGGTTGGAAATCAAGATGCCCAGCTTCTAGGGATGGCATAGCCACTGGTCCTTCTGTTTCCTCATCTATAAAGTGGAGACAATAATAACTGCCCTACTTTCTCACATGTGAAGACAAAATGAGAGAAGCATGTTGCAAAATAAGAAACACTATTCAAATGCAAGACAGTTTTAGATTCTTTGAATCCTCTCTAAATTAATAATAGCCCCTTGCATTTGTGCAATACTTCTCAACTTTCAAAGTTCTTTCACTTGCATTATCTTGTTTGGTTGGAACTACCATCCTTAATGTTCCAGGGGAGGGCAAGGAGGACCAGAGGTCATGGAGTTTGCCTCAGGCTATCTAGTAAGTAACAGAGCTGGGAAAGCAGCTTTCTGTGCTTTCTCCTTTGGAATCCACTATGGTAGCTTCTCCCTCAAATCACTGGAAGGAAGTTCATTTGGAAAAGTATTTGTGAGGTCAATGCTGCTGGTGGCCTTAGGTCAGGCAGGGTATAAACAACTCCCTTCAGTGGAACGTGAGCACAGGACAATCATGACGCAACTCCAGATCCTTCCCAGGAGCGGGCAATACTGGTGGGCTTTGTGGTCCAAACCCCTGGGTCACCTGCATGTTCTGTCCTACCTCATTCTACAGTCTTTATAGGATGGTAGAAAGATGGTCACCTCTTCAGATGTCCAACATGGAGTTCTTGAATTCTTTACAGGCGGGGACAAATCTTCCAAGTTCAAAACTTTCTTCTTAAGGTGGAAAGAAACTCAAGAGTTGTTCCTATTTCAAATTGCATATTCCACAGAAATAAAATAGAGGGTTGCAGAGGAATAGAAATTTTTTTCTCCTGGTTAGAGGATGGGTTTGGAATTCTCGCAGTTATGGGGAATACTTCTTAGCTCTGTTACTTACTGTTTGAGGATCCAGGGTAACAGGGGGAATTAAATGACCTAAATATATATTTATCTCCAATCCTATCCCAGGCACGTCAACTGAAACACAGTTTGAATCAGTCAATGTGCTTAGTTACAGACAACTTAGTTTAGCAGAAAATCCTTAGAGTAAACGGCCATATAGCTTTTTTATGGGGACTGAGTCAAACTTGGAGGCTGCACAGCTAGGGATGAAGTTTATCCACATTGTGAGATGATTCAGGAAAAACAATGCTGTAGCTGCTGAGAGCAGATGCTAGTAGCCTCTCCCACTCTTTAGCACATGCCAAGTTGTTCTTGACAGAAAACAACTGATCCATGTGACACCTGTCCCCCAGGTTACTCTCATTCAAACTCAAATCTCAGAAGGCTACTTTATTGGAAGATTCAAGATCATGTGGCTGTGCATAGTCATAGGGGAGGATGAGAAATGTGGTTCCAGGTTTACAGCTTGAAAAGGAGACATTCAGAATGTGGAATGAACATAGGAAAACTTTCCCCAAGATGATAGGGAGTTTCAGAAATAATCACTGAAGTTTCCTGTGTCTCTTTCTGCCTTTGTTTCTTTGCATGCACACAGACCTAGCAAAATTGGTCTCCAGCATCCCAAATCACTTTCATATATCATTCTGCTCCTCCAGTTTGACATATGTACTGGCCCATTATGTCCACCTAAGGCAGCTACTACTTTGAATATTTCCTGGGATCAATACCTCATAGTCACCACTGTCACACTAATATTATTAACCAACATTATATTGGAAGAATTTTCCATGCCATTAATTTTTTTCTGACATGATTTTAATAGTATATAATATTCCAGAGTGTGAATGCATCAAAATTTATTTAACTAATTCCATTTGTGCAATAAGCTCGTTGGTTGTGCTTTCTTTGAAATTATAAATAAATGCTTTAGTAATGGAAATTTTTGTGTAAAAACCCTTCACATATTTCTGATTATTTCTTTATGTTAGTTTTCCTAAAATAGGAGGAATGAATCAACTGATCTTTAAAAGTTCTTGATAAATATTACCAAATTGAGGACAAAAGTGATACGAGATTTTAAATTCTCAAGGTACTGTGTGAACAAATATGTGATCACACACTTGTGAACACTGAGTATTATCATGCTTTATATTTTATTCATTTTATAGGTGAAATGTTTCTTATTAATTTGATGTAAATTTCTTTGATTCCTGTTACAGATTAAAAACTGGTGGTCAATTTAACACCAGTTGAATTAAATTGGCATGGTGCTGAGTGTAGATGGCCCACCTGAGGAAAGTTGCCAGTACAAATAGACATGAAGAAGAAGAGCAAGGTGTTGTGGCTTCTCCTTAAGTGTTGCTGTTTTGAGCCGTTGATTCTCCTGGAGGAGCTTGTCATGCTGGCTTCCCTAATATGGATTCGGCCATTATCATCAGAGGAGCTGTGGGCCTCATCGCTGAGAGTGGCTGTGGTTCACTTTGGAGTAGCTCTGCTCCCCACATTGAGCATCACTTCCTGGCTCCGGAGGGGAAGATGTGTGCTGTTTAATCTCCGGGAGAAGGTTGTCATGCTGGGCTTCCTGACCTGTACTCGACTGTTCTCATTGTCAGAGGAGCTCAGGACCTCGTTGCCGCTGAGGATGGCTGTGTTACTTTTCAGGGGAGCTCTGGTCCTTATTTTGAGCAAGACCTCTCAGCTCCAGCGTAGAACCCTCAACCACCTGCACAGCTCCTTCACCCCGCTGGCATAGACTTTCTAGCTTCCACCGCTGACTTTTGGTCTTCCCAGCGCAGATCTGTAAAACAGACTGGCATGCGTCCTTATTGTGCTTCCTCCAGTTGGATTTGTGGAAGGCATTGTCATGGACTCTGGGTCTTTAGCTGGACTCATGCAGGACATTGCTGTGGGACCCAGGACCTTGGCTGAATATTTTGGGTCTTTAGTGTGGTGGACAGATTTTCCTGCACTTTCTTGTGTTTAACTCTGGGTGACCATCATAAAACAGCATTACAAATTCTATGTCCTGTACGTAGTTGTTTTCCTTGTAACCCCTGACTACAACAATTACTAATGATATTAAATATTTATTTTAATTGTATTTTTACTAGCAGAAATTTGAAATTATATAGTCAAATTCATTAGTAGATTTCTTTGTTTCTTTCAATAGTCATGATTAGAAAGATCTTCCCTTTCCAAAGATTAGAGAGCTCCTATTGCATGTACATACTTATATTCTTTTGCGTACATTTACGAAACACATAATTCCTTCATCCATTAGAAATTTATTTTACAGTTTTGACATGCGATGACAGTTATTTTTCCTACTGGTTTTCTCAGCACCATTCATGTGATGCAGGAATCTTTATGTCTCTCATCCATCTCCATGGCAGTTATTTCAGACTATTTCCAATCTCTAATTCTTCTTTCTTATCACTCTCAGCTGATTTTCTTGCCTCCCAATTCACAAAGAATGTAGAAGTCATCAGGCAGGAAATTCCTCAGCTTTCTGCCATGAAAAGGTACAAAAGATACTCTATCTTGCCTCATCCTTTTCCCCTTCCCTCTTTTGTCTTGATGGTTAATTTTTTGATCTATGCTCTCGATGTACCCCCAAAACCTCTTGTGCTCAAAGCAGGGCTTTTAAAATGTGATTGGATTATGGGGTACTGTAGCTAAGTCTGATGTTAGGAAGTGGGGCCTACATAGAAGAGGCACACCAGTGGGACCATGTTCTAGAAACGTATATATACCTCCCAGATTCCTTTCACTCTCTGCTTCCCAGTTACCATGTGGTAAGCAGTTTTCCTCTGCTGTGCCCATGTGCTGTGCTGTCCTGCCTTGGAGCCAACCAATCATGCAGACTGGCACTGCTGAAATATGAGCCAAAAATGAACTTTAAATTGTTGTTGTCAGGTACTTTGTCCCAGAACCAGAAAAGTGACAAAGATACTAATTACTCACTATCTTCTTCCACCACAAACACCCCATTCCTGCTTTTAACAACTTTGTTACTGGTTAATTCTCAACTTCATTTCTACATACTTCCACAAAATTCTTTAAGCCACCTGACTGAAGGTGGTAATTTGAGTCAAGAGAGCTGTTGTGCCTCTCCCTATTTATACATTGAAACTCTAACCCCCAGTACTCAGAATATAATTATTTTTGCGGATACGGTCATTGAAGAGAAAATTAGGTTAAAATTTAGACATTAGGGTGGACTCTAATATAATATGACTTGTGTTCTTTTAAGAAGAGATAATTTGGAAACAAATACACAGAAGGAAGACAAAGGAGAAGACACTTTCCTATAAGCGAAGAGGAAGGGACTCAAAAGAAATAAACATTACCAACACCAGTGATCTTGGACACTCAGCCTCCAGAATTGTTAGAAAATAAATTTCCTGTTTTTAAGCTACTATGGTACATCAGTATGCCAGCCCTTTGAAACTGATGTATCTAATTTTCCTCTTTCCAAAATGCCTTAAGAGAAAGAAAGAAAACCTTATTAATATGGAAACCAGAGAAGAATTCACAGATATGCCTTAAAAACTTGCAGGAATTTCTGTATTTGCCAATGAGATAAGCTGGATGGCACAGCATAAAGGCTATGGTAGAGAGCCCATGGGATGGGGTGGTCAGTGCTCAAACGATTGGTCATGAATTCCATCCACACTCTTGGCTTCTTCAGGATAAATGATAGTTAGAGGAAGCATTGAGTACTGGGAGCTTAAAAGATGAGAATGATCCAAAGCTCTATTCTCTCCATTTTCTTTCTCTTCTACTCCATCTGTATTCTTTCTGAGGGCAGAAAACTGATTTGGTTGTGTTTTATAGCACACAGAGTCTTGGGAAAAGAAAATTCTTCCCTCGGGTTGTAATAGATTGGACATTCTTTGTAGAAATAGCATCAGATATTCAGAGAGGGAAAATCCCTTAAGGCTCTAGCCTTGTAGTCCATATGGTCCTGGTTGTTTTACCCAACTTCTGCATTAAGATTTAGGAGCAAAGCCAGATGAGACTATAGAGTGTTATTTCCCCTTTCTTTTATCTGTTCGTTTTTCTGGGATGCGCAAATGTTTAGGCTTTAATGAGGAAAAAGTGATACATCTTGGGCAGAATTTGGATATTCTGCTATGATAGCATCTTTAAAAAAAATCTTATTGTGATATTTTCCCAAACACAAACAAAATGGTGTAACAAACCTCATGCAACTAAGATATAGCCTTAATAATTAACAACTAATGGTCAGTCTTGTTTTATTTATACTAAAATTAATTTTAGAGATTGCTTTTTAAAAATGCCTCTGAAGTCAAATCTATAGAATATAGTAAATTTGGTGAAGTATAGTTTGTATTACTGTCTCCTCCATTCTGTTACCACTATTTAAACATAATTTTTGGTTCATTAAACCTATGCACACCACAGATGTTTTGTTTTTGCTTTTCTCAATAATATATCCTAGAGATCATTACCATGCAACATGTGCAGATATTTTATATCATTTTCCATAGTTTTACAAGCCAGACTTCTATTGATGGGAATTGTACCCCTATCTTTTTCAATTACAGACAATGGTGCAGTGAATACCTTTGGGTTCATGTCTTTCCATATTTTGTCTGTGTATGTTTGAAATAGATTCCTAGACATGGAACTGCTGTATCAAATAATAAATTCACAAATGGATTTGGGGTAGTGTATCTCTTTTTATCTCAGTTTCACTTCTGAAATGATTTTTCTTTTATTTTACACTTTTCTTTTTTCTACATCTAATTCTGCCAGTTTTCCTTTTGAATCTTTCTTTAGGCCAATCATCTCATTTCTATATTTTTCCAATTATGATTTATATTGTTCTTTCACACCTTCCCTCTGTTTTTGATTGTCTCTGTAAAAAAAGCCTTTATTTTTATTTTTTATTTAATTTATTTTTTTATTTTAAAAAAGCAAAACAAAAAAGGTAGAAGCAATACAGAATTTCAAAAAAGGCAGTAAGAAATCAATACTAGTTAACATATTACATATTCTTATCTTAGAAATAGTTGATCAAGTTATGAAATCTAGGCATAAAAAAACAGACAAACAATGACAGCAAACTATTCTAATTATATTTTTATTTTTAAATAATACCTTGTCTTTCATTATTTCAGTTCTTTTATCCAGAACTCCTAGTTTTAAAAATCCCTAAATCAACAGTTTATCATCCCTCTTTTCAAAGAGCCATCTTCAAAGTTCCCTCCAGACACTGTATTTACTACATCAGATGCCTCTGATGAGTAGTAGTGATCAGCACAAAGCGATTTTAACAGAGTAAGGAAATGCATTGGATGGAAAAACTGAGAAAAGATACTTGGTGAGAGATTTTGTGGTGAGGGTATGTACCCAAGAATAATTTTATAGCAGGGAGGGCAACCCCTCCCAGCACCATCTCCATGGCTCAACCCAGCTGAACAGTGAAGGCCCCTCCCATCGTCATTGCTGCAGCTGCAACTCGGGTGAACTGCAGCTCCCTTCTCTGCTGCCATGACTGAGCTGAACTGCTCGGGAAGACCCAGAGACCAGAGGGAAGCCCAGTGAAACAGCAGGGTCCCAACCAGAGTACGCAAGATGGACAGGTGGAACTAGGGACTTGAAAAGTCTGAAGCAACAATACCAACACCTGGAGTTGGGAAGTTAAGTGAACCAGCATTGTGCCTGGGGGCAAAGACACACAGAATAGAAGCAAGTGAATGGGGTCGCCCCTGTTCTCTATTTTTTTCTTTCTTTCCTTTTTTTCTTTTTAAATGAAATATAGAAAAGAATAAAAACCATGATACAGAATTTCAAAACAAAATACTAGGAGCTTAACAATGGTTAATATACTGTGCAATGTTATCTTTAAGGTAGTTGTTCAGATTATAAGATACAGGCATGAAAAATGATCAAACAATGGAAGCATAAACCGTTCTTTTTGATGAACAGAGTTTAGTAGTACAGTTATCTATCATATATATAATCTTTTCCCTTATTTCTTTTCTCCTTTCCCCTATTCCAGTTGTTCTTTTCTTTTGAGCACTTTTTTCCACTTTCAATTTCACAATATCTATTGTACATTTTAGATCTTGATCTTTCAGCTTTTTACACTAGGGAGACAATATGATATTCACACGTGAGTCTGATTTATTTCACTTATCGGTATGGTCTCAAGCTGCATCCATTTACCTATAAAAGCCTCAAGTTTGTCCTTCTTTATAGCTGAGTAGTACTCCATTGTGTAAAAACACCATTTTTTTTTATCCATTCCATGGTTGATAGACATATAAGATTTAGATATTACAAATTATGCTGCTATAAACAAGGGTGCACATATATTACTGTGGTGTGGTGTTTTCAGTTCTTCTGGAAAAATACCAAGAAGGGAGATAGCTGGATAGAATGGGACCCCCAATCCTATTTTTTTGAGGAATCTCCACACTGATTTCCATTTGGTTGCACCAGTCTACACTCCGACCAACAACCGAGAAGGGTTCTTTTTCCCCATAACCCCATCAGCATTTGTTATTGGTTGATTTCTTGATGATAGTAATTCATTTGGGGGTGAGATGGAATCTTAGTGTTGTTTACATCTCTTAAATTTACTTGTGATGTTGAACATTTTTTTCGTATGTTTTGCCATTTATATTCTTCAAGTGAGAAGTTTATATTCATCTCATATGCCAATTTTTGTATTGTGTCTTTGACTTTGGGGGCATCTGAGTTTGTTCAATTCTTTATATGTTCTAGGTGGAAGTCTTTCACCTGAGGTACAGTCGGCTAAAATTTTTTCCCATTCTGTGAGTTGTCTTTTCACCCTGTTGATAATTTCCTTTTAGATGCAAAAGATTTTTAATAACATGAGATCCTAATTGTTGATTCTTTGAAGTACTTCCCGTGCATTTTAGGTTTTATTCATGAACTCTCTACCTATCCCTATTTCTTTAAGACTTCTACCTACCTTGTCTTAGGTTTCCATTTTAATATGCAGATCTGTGATTCATTTCAACTTTAGTTTAGTACGTGGTGCTAGACATGGGTCTAGTTTTAGTCTTAGGCATGTGGAAAGACAGTTTTTCCAGCACCATTTATTAAAGAGGCTTTCTTCCAGTGAATATGTTTGACACCTTTATCAAAAATAAGATGGCTAAGTGTCTTTGTGGTTCTGTCTGGATCTTCTAACCTGTTCCACTGATTCTCAGATGTTTTTCTTTTGCCAGTAGCATACTGATTTTATCACAGCAGCTTTGCAGTATAATTTTAAGTCTGAGACTGTGGTGTTTCCTGCATTAACTTTGTTGCCCATGATTGCTTTTGATATCCTAGGTCTCTTCTGTTTCCAAATGAATTTTAGGTATGTTAATGGTATTTTGATTGGAATTGCATTAAATATGTATAACAATTTTGGGAGTATGGCAATTTTTATTATGTTGGTTCTTCTCAAACAAGAGCAAGGGATATCTTTCTATTTTCTGACATCCTCTTCAATCTCCTTTTTTAGAGTACTATAGTGTTTAATGTATAGATCTTTTACATTCTTTGCTAGGTTGATTCCTCAGTATTTTGTTTTTTTTTTTTTTTTTGGATGCTATTGTGAAAGATGTTATTTCCATAATTTCTCTCTCAGTGAGTTTGTTGTTTGTGCACAGGAATGCTCTTGATTTTTGAGTGCTGACTTTTTATCTAGTTACACTGCTGATTTGCCTTATTAACTCTAGCAGTCTTTTGATGAAGTTTTCGGGGTCTTCTATGTAGAGTACCATGTCATCTGCAAATAGTGATAATTTAATTTCTTCCTTTCTACCCTTATTCCTCTCTTATCTACCTACCCTTATTTCTCTCTCTTATCTAACTCCTCTGGCTAATGTTTCCAGAACTATATTGAATAGGTGTGGTGATAGTGGACATCCTTGTCTTGTTCCTGATTTTAGAGTGAAAGCTTTCAGTTTTTGTCCATTTAGTATGATGTTGGCTGTTGGTTTGTCATAGATAGCTTTTATCTTATTGAGGTAGAGACCATTAATTCTGATTTTCTGTAGGGTTTTTACCATGAACAAGTGTTAGACTTTATCAAAAGCTTTTTCTGCATCTATTGAGATGATCATGTGATTTTTGTCTTTGGTTCTATTGATATGGTTTATCACATTTATTGCTTTACATATGTTGAACTATCCCTGAATTCCTGAGTTGAATTCCACTTGGCCATGGTGTATAATCTTCTTGATGATTGGTTGCATTCTGTTTGCTAGTATTTTAATGAGGATTTTGTATCTATGTTCATTAGGGAGATTGGCCTATATTTCTCTTTTTTGGTTGGGTCTTTCTCTGGTTTTAGTATCAAAGTAATATTTGCCTCCAGGAATGAGTTAGGGAGAATTGCTTCCTTTTAATTTCGTTAAAGGCCTTGAGGAGTATTGGCATTAAATCTTCTCTAAATTTCATTTTTATATCAGCCATGAACCCAGCAGGATGTGGTATTTCTTTGCTGGTAAGTTTATAATTATGTTTTCAATTTCATTAACTGATATCGGTTTATTCAAAAGTTTTATACCTTCTGGATTCAGCCTTGGTAAGTCATACATTTCTAGGAATCTGTCCATTTCTTCTGCATTTTCCATCCTACGCAGGTAAAGTTTTTCAAATTAGGTATTGAAGATCTGAATTTCCACAGGATCTGTAATGATTGCACCGTTTTCACTTCTTGGTGCATGAATTCGAGTTTTTTTCCCTTTTCTTGATATGGTTGGCTAAGGCTTTATCAATTTTATTTTTTCTTTCAGAGAACCAACTCTTCAATTCACTAATTCTTTGTATTATTTTCTTAGTCACAATTGTGTTAATTTCTGCTCTGGTCTTCATAATTTGTTCCCTCATATGGGCTTTGGACTTGACTTGCTCTTTTTTTCCTAGAAGCTTGAGGTGCAACATTACGTTGTTTGTGCTTATTCTGTTTTCCTGATGTGAGAATTCACTGCTATGTAGTTCCCTATTTGAACTGCTTTCATTATGTCCCTCAGGTTCTCGTATGTTGTATTGGTATTTTTATTTGGTTATAGATATTGCTTACTTTCCTCTTTAATTTTGTCTGTGACCCATTGTTTGTTCAGGAGAGTGTTACTTAATTTTCATGTGTTTACAGAGTTCTTATTTTTTACTTTGTATTAATTTCTAATTTCTCTGCACTATGGTTAGATAATATACATGGAATAATTTCATTTCCTTTGTATTTACTAAAGCATGTTCTATCTGTGAATATATGTTCTATTTTAGAGAACATCCCATGTGCAGCTGAGTAGCATGTATATTCTGAGATCAGTGGGTGGAACACTCTGTAGACATCTATTAAGTACATTTTTTCCACGTTTGATTTAGCATTGTTATTTCTTTGCTGAGTTTTGTCTAGTTGATCTGTCTCTTTGTGACATTGGGGTATTAAGGTCCCCCATTACAATTGCATTATTGCATTTATGATTTTTAACATCTATTATTATTTGTCTTCTATAGTTGTGTGCTCTCATATTTGGTGCATATATATTTATGATTGTTGTCTCCTCCTCTTGAACTTTACCCCTGAAGTAACTCTAGTGACCTTATCTCTTTTGGTCATTCTAGGTTTGACGTTCACATTGTCTGCAAATGGAATAGGTACCACTTTCTTTTTCTGGGTTCTTGTTTCATAGAGTATTGTTTTCCATCCTGTGACTTTCAGTATATGAGCTTCCTCTTCAGTTAAATGTGTTTCTTGCTTACAGCTTATTGTTGGATCTTGTTTGTTAATTAACTCTGACGGTATACTTCTTTTGGTTGGTGAATTGAGGTCTTTTGCACTGATTCTTATAATTGCTATATATTGGCTTGTCATCATCATGTTATTTTCTTGCTGTTGGTTCCTTGCTTTTTCCCCTCTGTTTAATTGCTTGCTCTGCCTGATGATTTCTTTCTCTTTTTGTTCTGGAAATTGTGTTCACTTTTATTTCTGGTAGAATGCCTTTCAGTCCTCTCTCTAGGGTTGGTTTGGGAGACAGAAATTACTTCAGCTGTTCTACGTCATGGAAGTGTCTTATTTCTCTATTAATTTTGAGAGAAAGTTTTGCAGAGTACATCAATTTCTGGACTGAGAGTTATTTTCTTTCCAGACTTAAGATACTTCACTCCAAGCTTTCTTTTCTTTTTTTTTCCTGTCTTTTTCTTTTTCTTTTTGTTTTCTCTTTAACTTCTTCTTTCTTAATGGTTGGCGGGGGGAGGCTCCAGTCACAAAAAACTAATCCCATCCCTCAAATGCAGAGACTAAATTCAGATAATCTCTTGCTCAAACCCTCATTCTTTCTCTACTGTCCTCTCCTCTAGTTGCTCAAAGTTTGTGTTATCATCCTTTGTCCTTTGGCCTTGCTTTTACTTTCTTTTCAGTTATCTTTGTTTTGTCTTCTGTCCTTCTTAAATCTTCCCACTGCAGGGTAAAACCACTCTACCAAGGGGACACACTTTGAATACAACTCCCCTTCACAATCAGTCCCGCTATATAATTGTATATTTTTCTCCTATGGTTTAAGGTGCAAAATTAATTGCTACCACAGTTATTTAGTTTCTAATCTGTCCTTGATGTTATTGTTATTGATAATTATCTATTGTAATCAGTTGTCTTCTCTTTTATAACAATACTGGGAAGCCCTGGCTTTTCATGTGCCAAAGACTAAAGCTGGACCCGTGTCTATCACTATGAACTACACTAATGTCAAAATGGATCAAAGATCTAATTTTTTTTAGGTACCAGGGATCAGACTCACAACCTCATGCTTGCCAGGCAGGCACTTGTGCCACTGAGCTAAATCTTAAGCCCAAAGATCCAAATAATGAAACACTAAATCTACTGGAAGACCAAGTAGGAAGAAATCTTGAAGACCTAGGTATAGGCAGAGAGTTCATGAATAAAACCAAATTACATGGGAAATACTTCAATGAATGAATCACTGGGTTTTCATCTTATTAAAAAAATTTCTGCACACCAAAAGAAACCATCAACAGTGTAAAAAGACAGCCCAAAGAATGGGAAAAAGTTTTTAGCTAACTAACTGTGCCTCAGACAAAGGACTTTTATCTACAACATATAGAGTTGAAAAAAACTCAGACCCCCAAATTCAAAGACCCAATACAAAAATGGGCATCTGAGATGAATATGCACTTCTCACCTGAAGAAATACAAATGGCAAATAAACTTATGAGAAAATGTTCAACATCATCAGTTACTCATGAAATGCGAATTAAAACAACACTGAGCTTCCATCTCACTCCAGAAAGAATGACTATCATCAAAAAATCAACCAATAACAACTGCTGGTGGGGCTATGGGGAAAAAGGAACACTTCTCCACTGTTGGTGGGAGTGCAGACTGGGTACAACCACTATTGAAATCAGTGCAGAGATTGCTTAAAAAACTAGGATTAATGGTATGACTTGTATTACTTCTACTTTATCAAGATGTAAATTTTTTAGATCATTTTCACTGCTAGAAGGAAATAATGCAGTCTTAAAGTGCAGAAAGGATTTCCAATCTTAACATAAGATTAATATGTAAAGAAACACACCTTTGTAGTTTTAATTATACAATAATTAGAAATGTCATGATCAATCACTTTTCAAAAGCTCCACCTCTGAGTACATGTGACCTTTGGAGGACATCTAGATATAAGCCATAGCAAGAAGTTTTTGACTGTAAGAGCTCATGTGTATTATAATAATTCAAATAAGCAGCATTTTCCAGACTTATTTTATTATGGAAGTTACTTCTTCTCAATGTATGTGTTAATCTTTTATAATAACATTTAGAGAACACTGTTTTGGAAACACTGTTATCCAGAGTCACTCACATGGTGTTATGAAAAGTATTTCACGACATTGAAAAGTGTTCATAATATATAAAAATGATAACTCAGGTTACAGAATAGCATGCATAATATAGTCCTACTAATGGAAAACTGTGAGTTCATTGAAAAGAAACAGGACCCACAAAACATTAGCATGAAATATTAACAATGCTTACGTTTGGGTAATGGGAATGTGTAATTTTTATGTTTTCTTTTGGCTTGTATACATTTAATAAGATTTCACAAGGAGCATACATTGCCATTGAAATAAGGAAAATGATAAAATTATAAAAATGGTGCAAATAATATGTATTATGTTGTTCACAATGTACTTTGTGGCAAAGAAGGTTATAAAGCAGTTTGTTCATTCTAATTTCTTATTAAAAATACTTACATATACAGATAGTTGTGTAGAGAAAAAGAAAATCTTCCAAGATATTACCAGTTATAATTTTGAGGTTATATCTGGGATTAATGAAGTGCATTTTCAGAAAAGAATATACTAATTGTTTTCTACAATGAGTGTTTTATAATTTTTGTTAAATATATGTACAAATATATATCTCTAGGAAAATAAAAAGGAAATACATAGCCTTTTCTTGTTGGTCTCTTGTTTCTAAGAATGGGACTTTATGGTCATTTAAGGAATGATATTCCAAAATGTGGTGTAGACATCTCAGAGAGGATTAGGGATGTTATATTGGGTGGTAAATATATCAGAGCACATTGTTTTCTCATATTTTTAGTGTCTGCTTTTGTGTGTTTAATAATACAATATTTTAGCATTGTAATACATATTTAGAATTTGTAGATAAATGTATATATATTAGAAGTACATTTTCCCATATTTTTTCCCACAAAGTCTTATGATTTAGAAAAATGCTTGACAGTTACAGTTTTAAAACATCAAAATACTGGCAAGTGACATGTTTGGCCACATTTGTAGTCTAAAATATTCTTTTCTGGCTACTTGGGGTCTCTCCCAGAACCTTTGTGTTTATTGGTATATTGGTGACACATAATGAGTACACTCATATTGAGGAATTTTTACATATCCGTATCACGTATTGATCATTTCTACTTCCTATTTCCCTCCTGACCTTCCCTTCTATTCCTTTTCCCCAAGCTCTTTTCCATTTTCACAAAGTATGCCATCCTATTTCCTCTCATTTTTCTTTTTTAATTAGTTACATTTTGGGTTTCTAGTATAAGAGAATCCATGATATATTTAACAGTCTGTGATTTATTTTCACTTAGCATTATGGTCTCAAGATCCATTTTCCTACATATGACTAGCATTTATTTTTCTTAGATGAGCAATACTCCATTGTGTGTGTGTGTGTGTTTGTGTATTTCTGAGACCCAGCTGCTTACATTCTCTCTTTCAATTTGCCAACCAAATAGTCTGAAGGTCTCAGTTTTACACTCTGCTCAGATTTCTAATCTTTGTTTTCAAGACTTAGGAAAGGGCAATAAAGTGAGAGTTGCAACCAACCTTGAACACTGAAGGTATTTACTGCCCAACTCTTAGATAATTGTGGGGTTGCTGTTCTTGTCCTCCTTGGGTGGAGCCACATGCTCAACTGTGAGTTGTAAAGTCTGTTTTGGTCCTAGTTCAAGGACCTTTTAAAGAAAACAAAAAACAAAAAACAAGAGTTTGCTATGTTTCCCAGGCTGGTCTTGAATTCCTGGGCTCAAGCGATCCTTTTTGTCTTTCTATCAAGTACTTCTGGGTCTGTAAGCACATACCACTTTTGGTTGAAACATTTATTTGATTTTTGTTGTGAGATTCTTTTTCTACCACTATGCCTGGCAATGCTCGCTATTGCAGGGGCTCCCTCTACCTGTAACATAGAAAGATGACAGCCCACTGCTGAGTAAGTGGGAAATAAGCTCCTGAAGTTTGGGGACTCTTACTGAAGCATTACCTAGTCTATGTTGACATCAAGTCAGCAGTTAAGTCTAAGAACATTCTTGATGGGCTCAAACCAATCCAACATTACAATCCTCTCCTTGGTCTTATGAACAAATATTAAATGGTTACATAAATTTTAATGTTTTATAAGAAAGGGCTATTTATTTGTGTTTTTAAAACTGTCTTATACTGAAGTAAAAGTAACTACATTTGCCTGAGAACTATAATTCATTATTCTACGAAGAAGTATCCTTTTATTCTGCCCATTTCCACCATGGACTCTGAGATTTTTTTCCTAATTCAATTTATTAAAATAGCTATTGTTACTGCAATGTATGTTTTTTTGGCCTCTTTGACAAAGAACAAATAGTTGAATGTGCTTTAGATTATTTTTCCATCATCTTTTCTTTTCAAAGATCCTCATGTCTGTGTTTGTGCCAGTATCATTCTGTTTTTGTTACTGTAGCTTCATAATATAATTTCAAATCCAGATTGTGATGTCTCCTGCTTTACTCTCGTTACTCAGGATTATTTTGTTATTCTGGATCTCTTCTGATACCATGTAAATTTTAAGATAATTTTAAGATAAGATTCAATTCTGTGAAGATTACTGTTCGTATTTTGATGGCGGCTATGTTAAATTTGTATATCAGTTTTGGAAGCAGGCATGATTATTTTGACTGTATTGGTTCTACTTAACTACGAACAAAAATTATTTTTCCATTTTCTGATCCCTTTCAATTCCCTTTTTCAGAGTACTATAGTTTTCATTATGAAGGTCTTTCACTTCCTTAATTAGGTTAATTACTAAGTATTTAATTTTTTTCTGGTGCTATTGTGAATTTATTTTTTTCTAATTTCTTTCTTTGTGAGTTCATTGTTGGTACACTAAAAGTGTAATTGATTTTCATGTGTTGATTTTGTATCCTGCTACATTGCTGAATTTGATTATTAATTTGGTGGATTTTTTGGGTCTTCTGTGTAAACGAGCATGTAATCTGTAAATAATGATAATTTGACTTCTCCCTTTCCTATCATAACTGTTTAATTAATTTTTAACCTAATTTCTCTTGCTGTTTTAAGTACTACTTTAAGTGGGAGTGATTGTAGAGGGCATCCTTGTCTTGTTCCTGATTTTAGAGGGAATGCTTTCAGTTTATCCCCACTTGGAAAATATGATATTCACAGTAGATTTGTCATATGACTTCTTTTCACCTTGAGTTAAGGTGCTTCTATACCTATTTTCTTGAATGTTTTTTCATCATGAATGGATCTAGAATTTAATCAAAGTCTTTTTGTGCATCTATTGAGATGGTCATGTGATTTTTGTCCTTGCTTTTGTTAATGCAATGTATTAAATTTATCTGTTTGCATATGTTAAACCATTCTCACATTCCTGGGATGATGCTTGCTTAGTCATCATGTATGATCTTTGTGATGATTTGTTGCCATTTTGTAGGTCAATATTTTGTTTCATTTATACTATTTTCTCTTAGTTCATTGAAAAGAAAGTTTTGTGCTAATATCTGTTTCTTTTTGGTAAAAGAGCATGTTTTCATCAATGTCTTGTCTCTGAGTAACTACTTAGAAGATAATGATACACAGTGTATTACATATCATTAGTGTCATTAATTAAATTTTGTCTTATTGTTTTGTTCAATAAGAAAAACTTGAGAGAAAGACAGAGTAAGAGAGAAAGTGAGAGTGAGCATGCACGAGAGAGAGAGAGAGAGAGAGAGACAGAGGGAGAGAGAAGAGAAATTGTAGTTCTCTTTTTTGGTTGAATCCTGTATGGATTTAAAATCAGGTTGATGTCAACTTCCAGGAATGACTTTGAAAATACTCTTTCTTTTGCAGATTCATTTAATAGTTTGAGGAATATTGGTGTTAGATGTTATCTGAAGTTTTTGCAGAATTCAGGAGTGAATCCATCCAGATCAGGGCTTTCCTTGGTAGATTTTTTTTACTACTACTTCAATTTCATTGCCTATTATTGGATTATTCAGCATTTTCAAATCTTCCTGGTTCAGAGTGGGGGTCCCCTAGTAAGCAGCACGTTGTGGCCTAGAGTGGTGGTGGGACGCTGTACCCCAAGGGGCCAGAAAAAAATAGCAGTTGTGGAGCAGGCCCAGGGCACCCCAGTGGAGCAGGCCACCATGGGACACTGTTTCTCAATAAGCCACAAAGAACTAGCAGTTGGGGACTGAGATCTGACCTGTCCTATGAGAGTCTTATACAGTCAGAGGCAGCAATAAAAACAAGAGACACTTTCTTTAGTGTGCCACCCCACAGTCATTGGTTGATGAGTGCACTGGAGTGGCAGTGCCCTGCACCAAGTTGCACAAAGTAGCAGCTGGAGGGATGGACTGCCATTTTACCTAAAAATGCTCCAGGGCTTGAATAGTAGCAGCAGAACAGTCCTGAAATCACTTTAGTGCCAACATCATAGAGTGGACTGAGGGAAGGGTTGTCTGATCACAATAGACAGCTAGCAGTTGGACAGAAGACTGGGGGAAACTCAGCTGAGAAGTTAGAGGTGGAACTTAGAGTCCAACCCAGTGAATGCCAAAAGCCAGTCCTTAACCCTAGCTGCAAAGGACTAGAAGCAGCCCCTTGGCCTGTGAGGGGACAAGAGCACCACACATTTCCCTTGGTTCAGAGGCACAAACAGGCAAGAGGCCTTGGTTGGTGACAGGACAAGGGCAAACCCATGCCCCCTGCCCTGTGACCAGCAGAGTAAGCAGACAAGTAGCCTTATGCAAGATAAGGACACTACCACCTGAACTGTGACCAACAGGTAAATGGCCTTGGAGCTGTGGACAAGGGCCCTCTCCTTGCCCTACCACAAACTCATGTAAGAGGAGTCAGTGGTATGGCCAAGATCGGTCCCATACTCAGCAGTAATCCTACTTCAAACTTGGTGAAATGATTCAGTGCAGATCTCAGCTCTGACTAGGGAACTAGCACTGAACTGGGGGCATCAGCGGAATTAAAAAAAAATTCTTTTTCTACTTTTTTTTAAATTTTGGAGGGATTGTTTAGGTTTTTACTTTTATTGATTGGTTTGTTTCCTCTGTCCTGCTCTCACTGGTCTTTGGGTATTCCCTGAGATTTACAGGTGAATGAACACTCTATCTAGTCTTTCTGTTTTGCTTCCAAATTCTTTTGTTTTTGTCTTCATTCTTTCTTTCCTGTCCTCTTCTCCTGCTTCCCCAAATTTGGGTGATCATCCTTAGTTATTTACCCTGGCTTCTATTATCACTCTATTTTGTCCCCTACCCCTTTTAAATTCCCCTTCCACTCAGGATAGAATCACCCTACCAAGGGGAAACCCATTACATACAAATTCCTTGTGTATGTTGGAAGTTCTTATATAACTATAGATCTTGCTTCTATGCCTAGAGATACCAAATTAACAGTTACCACAGATTATCAGTTTCTAGATTGTGCTCAATGATATTGTTATTACTAATTGTACTACTTTAGCAAAGATGCCATACTTGTTGTAATTAGTTGTTTACCCTATATGATAACATTGTGATAATCTGGGTCACAATCATCCCCATAGTCCAGTACAAAAGGACTAGGTGCTGAGCCAAATAGATAGCAAGACATCATACCTAATAAAGTGAGAAGATAGAGTCCTGGGACAGACACAAAGAACAACAGCTATCTATACCTAGAAGACAGCTTAGAGGAATAGACAATTCCTAGAGAAGCTTTGATACCAGTGATAAAGCTACCTATCATAGAAAAAATATAAACAACAACACAGAAAATGAATTAAAATAAAAATAGAAAATTATAAGACAAAGAAGCAAAATATAATCCCAGACTTCAAGTCTACCATGGACAAATCCAGGGGACAATGAGATAGAGGAAAACAAACTCTACACCTGAATTTACTGGACTAATAATAGAAGAAATAAAAAAAATGCAAGAGGCTATAGAGGATATCAAAATAGAAATAGTCTCACGGATTAAGAAAAAAAAGAGAGAGATGATGACTATAATGAAGGACTTGTCCATAAATCTAGAGCAGAAACAGGTAAAAAATTAGAGCATATAAAGATGATAGAAACCATGAATGCCCAAACAGGAAAGAAATGGAATCCATGAAACAGATTCAAATAGATATTCAGGAGTTTAAAATTTCCATTGAAAGTTTGCAAAACCACATGAAAGAAAATGAAGATAGAATATCATCTCTAGAAGACAGGATTATGGCTAGCAATCATGAAAAGAAAGATATCTTAAACATGGCAAGGTACCATGAAAAAACAATCTACCAACTGCAAGACAAGGCAAAAAATAATAACATAAGACTAATTGGAGCTAATGAAAATACAGGAGTCAGCACAAATGACATTTAAGAAAAGCAATAATAACAACAACAAAAAAATCTGTTCAGAGAAATAATAACACGAAACTTCCCAAGTGTGGAAAAAGAATTTGACATATAGATAAGTGAGGTATAAAGAATCCCAATTAGTTAGGATCAAAATAAATCTACACTCAGGCATATAATAATCAAGACTGCAGAAATTCAGCACAAAAATCAGATATTAAAAGCTATTAGAGAAAAGAAACAATCATCTATAAAGGAAAACCTATTGGAATCACAGCAGACTTTTCAAAACAAACCTTTGAGTCAAGGAGTGCTTGGAGTGAAGTATTTCAAGTCTTGAAAGAAAACAACTTCCTATCTAGATTTATGTATCCTGCAAATTTACCTTTCAGAATTAATGCAGAAATCAAATACTTCCATGACAAAGAACAGTTGAAGAAATTCTTGACAACTAAACCAATCTTACAAAGAGTTCTGAAAGATACTCCAGAAATAGAAATCAAAACCCACAATTCCAAGAATATCAACAGAAAGAAGCCACCAGGCAGGGGAAGCAATTAAACAGAGGGGAAAGACAGGGAACCATCAACAGAAAATTACATGACAAAGACAAGCCAATATATATCAGTTATAACCATCAATGTAAATTGTCTCAATTCAACAAACAAAAGTAACAGACTGACAGAATGGATCAGGAAACAAGATCCAGTAGTATACTGCATTCAAGCAATATATTCAACTCAAAAAGAAATTCATAGACTGAAAGCCAAAGATGGAAAAACAATACTCCATGCAACAGGAACTTAGGAAAAAAGCAAAGATAGCTATTCTATTTGCTGGCAATGTGAACTTTTAAGACAAGATTGAACAAAAGACATGAAGAAGGACACAACTACCTGGTAAGGTAAAATTACAACACGAAGAGATAACAGTCATAAACATGTATGAACCAAATACAGGAGTACCCACCCATATAAAACAAATAATAACACACATGAAAAATCAGGTAAGCAACAACACAATTGTAATGGGGAGACTTAATACACCATTGTCCCAAATAGATCAACTAGAGAAAAAATCAACAAAGAAATATCAGAATTGAACTAAACCTGTGAACAAATGGACTTAGTGGATGTCTAGAGAGTGTTCTACCCCATATCAGAATACACATTCTTCTCAGCAATGCATGGAATATTCTCCAAAATAGACCACATATGAGCTCATAGAACATGCCTAAGTATGTACAAAAGAATTGAAATTATCCCATGAATATTATCAGACAATAGTGTAATGAAATTGGAATTTGATAGCAAAAGGAACCACAAAAAATCCGTAAACACATGGAAATTAAATAATACCCTACCTAACAACCAATGGGTCACAGTAGAAATTAAATAGGGAATTAAGCAGTATCTACAATTAAATGATAATGCTGATATAACTTTCTGGAACTTATGAGATGCAGAGAAAGCAGTCATAAGAGGAAAATTAGTAGCAGTGAGCTCTCACATCAGGAAAACCGAATGAGCTCAGATAACCTAAGGTTGAACCTCAAACTTCTGAAAAAAGAAGAAAAAATCAAGCCCAAAGCTCAATCAAAGGAGAAAATAACAAAGATCAGAACAGAAATTAAAGCAATTGAGACTAAGAAAACAATGCAAAGACTCAATGGATCAAGAGCTTGGTTTTTGAAAGATTAAATAAAATCAACAATCCCTTAGCCTTATTAAGAAAAATGGACTCAAATTCTTGCAGTTAGGAATGGAAAAGGTGAAATCACAATGGATCCTATGAAAATCTAAAAGATCATCAATACCTACTTTGAGAACCTTCACTCTCATAACATAAAAAACACAGAAGCGATGGACAGATTCCTAGACACATATCAATTACCAAAACAGAAACAAGAAGATATAAAACTTTCAAATAACCCAATATAAGTCAATGAAATTGAGAATGTAACTAAAAACTTACCAAGGAAGAATATCCCAGGTCCTGATAGATTTACTGCTGAATTCTACAAGAAATTTAGAGAAGATACAGTACCATTCCTTGCCAAACTGTTTAAATGAATTGAAAGGGTAACAATACTCCCAGAGTCTTTTATGGGAGTATTATCCTGATACCAAAACCAAAGGAATCAACCAAAAAAGAGAACTACAGTCCAATCTCCCTAACGAACATAGATGCAAAAATCTTCACAAAGATACTGGCAAATGTAATGCACCAAATCATCAAGAAAATTATATCAGCCAGGGTTTACTAGAGAAGCAGATGCAACACAAGATACACAAATATATAAGAAATTACAAGATTGGCTTATGATGGTCAACCACAGAGTTGGATGAGGGAGTGTGAAGAGAGTGTTTGCATATTGGAGGCTGAAGAGTCTAGCCCAAGGGCTGGAGCTTACTGTAGTGTCCCATGCAAGTCCTTATCAGGAGGCTGATGGGTCTGTGATGGAACCCTGAAGAATCGATGATCGAAGGCTGAAGAATCTATGATGAAAGCTGAAGAGTCCCAGACGAAATCCAAACAGTCTATGCCAGAAGCTGGGAGACAATGTCCAAGCTGAAGGCAAAGACTGGAGCTCCTCTGAAGAACCAACTATCAGTCCCTCCTCATTTGCCTTTTATTGTACGCAGGCTACTCCCCTGGGGTAGCACACACACCATCTGCGAGCCCTCCTCTTGCACAGGTTAAAAGATGGTGGTACTGGCTAAAAATAGACCTGAGGAACAATGGAACTGACTAGAAGAGGCAGAAAGAACTTGAAACACAATCTTTTTTTTTTTTTTTTTGGTGCTGGGGATCAAACTCACAAACTTGCGCCTGCCACGCAGGCTCTTATGCCACTGAGCTAAATCTCTGGCCCTATTTTTTGAGGCAGTGTCTCACCATGCAGTTCAGGCTGACCTTGAACTCACTTTGTAGCCCAGGCTAGTCTCAAACTCACAACAATCCTCCTGCCTTAGCCTCCCAAGTGCTGGGATTAAAACAATCATCTTATTTTTGACAAAGGGGCCAAACACAATTACTGGAACAATGCTGGCCTCCTCAATAAATAATGCTGGAAATGCTGGTTTTCCACATGCCAAAAACTGAAACTAGACCCATGTATATCACCAACCACTAAATTAAAATCAAAAAGGGAGTTCAAGATGGCGGGATCCAGATGAAGTGGTCCCAGGGCAAGAGCTCAGCAACTTTCCTGCACCCTGCTTCTGCTGCTCAATCACTTTATGGAGGGCGATGGCACCCTGTGGTTGCTGGCTCCCAGGGCACCCTGGCACACTGCTACATTGCTGTTTGAAATACAAATACAACTTCAATGGGCTGCACCTGGTGTAGAGCTATGGGAACGTGCCCTTCTGGGCCCACGTGGGGAATGTTATTCCAAATTCAGATCAAATTCAAATAGCACCATCTTTGAAAAGCCTAAGAGGTTCAGTGTGGATGAAGGTAAAAGCAGCCTTTGAAAACTGGGAAGTAGAGGTACCATTTCAAGTGATGGGAAGAGGTCACACTGGAGCCAATGGTCTAGCAATTTGGTATGCAGAAAATCAAGGCTTGGGAACTCCTGTATTTGGATCAGCTGATATGTGGAATGGTGTTGGAATATTTTTTGATTCTTTTGACTATGATGGAAAGAAAAATAATCCTCTTATAGTAATTTTAGGTAACAATTGACAAATCCACTATGACCGTCAAAATGACCAGTCAAGTTTTAGCAAGTTGCCAGAGAGATTTTCATAGTAACCCTGTTCTGTCCGGGCAAAGATTATGTAATACCAGAAAATACTGACAGTAATGATCAGTAATGGTTTTATGCCTGATAAAAATGTTTGTGAATTTTGTGTTCATGTAGAAAATATGATTATCCCTGCACAAGTGCATTTTAGAATGTCCGCTGCAATGGGAGGTCTTGCAGACAGTCATGATGTTCTTTCTTTTCTGAGTTTCCAATTGACAGCCTGGAAAAGAGCCACCTACGCCAGATAAGGAAATTTCAGAAAATGAGAAAGAAAAGTATCAGGAAGAATTTGAGTACTATCAACGAGAATTGGATGAAAAAATAAATAAACAAGGACGAGCTCCAGAAGGGCCAACCTGACCTCCAAGGACAACTCGCTGATATTTGAGAGTCCAGGAGATCATGAGCTAAGACAAATCTCTGAAGGACAGAATCATACTCATCTCGAAATCAAGCAGCTGAACCGACAATTAGATATGATTCTTGATGAAGAGAGACGCTATGTCCCTCTCTTGACAGATGAAATCTCTGAAAGAGGAGCAGGGATCCCAGGGCAGCCTGGGCGGATCACTCGACAGGAACTAGATGTTGTAAAAACTCAGCATGAGATCCTGAGACAAGTAAACGAAATGAAGAATTCCATGAGTGAAGCTGTCAGACTGGTGAGTGGGATACAGCAGCCAGGCTCTGCAGGAGGTGCATATGAAGCAACACTGCCCTTCACGGATATCAAGGAGCACCTGTATACAGTGAGGAGGGACATAGATAACTTAGTGGAACGGAATATGCCATCCAATGAAAACCCGGAGTGCCCAGAACTACCACCATTTCCATCATGTTTGCCCATAGTACACTTAGTTATATTTGTTACACTATAATTTGTTGTATTTGTAGTAGTACAAGCAGTGTTATTCGTTGGATATATAATGTATAGGATACAACAAGAAGCAACTGCCAAAAAGTTCTTTTGACTACCATTTTCATAGGTGTCAGTTGTAGACGTGAAGATGTCATCATCACAGAATTTACTCATATTCTATGCAAAATATTAATACCTTCAGAAGAATGCTTTAATTGTAGACTGTGAAACTTGAGAAATCCTCTTCAGATAAAAGGCTGCCAAATCCAGTATTAGAAAGTCCGTGGTCACATGTGGCTGAACCTTAAAGGAATATCAGATCTATGCAGTATACAGTTTTTCAAGCTAAAATGCAAGGGAAATCACTCTGATCATTCCTAAGACAAGTGGAGATGGCTATTATGAAAGATCATGAGCATGAATCTTTTTCTTTTTTTTTTTTAACTAATGGATTGAATTAGCTTAAAAATCACTCAGTAAGATACTTCATTCAGAATGTTTATCTTATTTGAAGTTTAGTTGTTTTCCTCAAAATCACTGACTGAATAGCTTGTTTCAGTGGAAAAATCAGTCACTGCCAAAATTCTTTCATTTGTCTACTCTTGTATAATTGAATTTACTCACTTCTCTCACACCAGCAAGAATTATACAGGTGCCTTGGACTAAAAAAAATTATTTTAGATTTTTAATGTAAGTCATTGTGTTTATGGTGCCACTTTAAAAAAGAACATGCAATTGCATAATGGCTAATAGTACGTACCTATTTGTATTCTAATTATTTGAATGTTTTATCCAGCTTGAAACTTTCCTATGAAGTCATAGAATAACCAATGTGTTTGTTATGTATTAGAGATGTATCAGTGCTTCTCAAAGTATGATCTGTGGACCATCTGGGCCATGGAATGCTTGTTAAGAATACAGAATCCAAGACCCCACTGTAAGCCACCTGCATCAAAACCATGGAGGCGTTTCAGGGTATCAGTTCGCAACATGTGCTACCAATGATTCAAAGCACACTGGTGATCGAGGACCACCAAGGTGGGGGATGAAGAGGAAAAAACAAAACAAACAAAAAATAGAAGTTTTGTTGGTTTAAAGCTGACTGAGACCATAATGTAATATTTTTATTAACAATGAAATTAGCAAATGTGCAACGATTCTTGTTTATTTATTTATTTTTGGTACCAGGGATCAAACTCACAACCTCGTGCTTTCCAGGCAAGTGCTTGTGCCACTGAGCTATATTCCCCCTACTGATTCTATTATACTCCCAATTTACTTAGTGTTAGCCTTACTAGAATTCTTAATTCCTTAGAAACTACTAACTACATCCAGGTTGTTACTTGTACCTCTTGATACTTTTGTTAGCTTTTAAGCCTGACGAAATCATCTTCAGATCACTGTCAGGCCATGAGAATTCCCATCGTGAAGGCTGCCTGCTAACACGCTTTGCTTTCCTGATTGTGATAGTGGTGACATTTTATCTCAGACAACTGTACTTTTAGATAACTTAAGGAAAATAGAAACCACTTGAATAAAAAATTGATGCTTTGCAAAGATATAATCTTGGTAAAGAACGTAAGTAACAACTGTGACTATTAAGATGTGACTATCTTTTCCTTTCCACGTCCTTATTGAAGGGAGATAGTGAACCATTATTATATTGGACATTTTTCATTTGTAAGATCTAGTGAAAAATCAACTCTTACAACTTTTTGGATTTGTACATTGCCTGTTTAATATATTTCTTTTCTGATATTACTTAAATTTTAAAAGGCTTTCTATCCATTTTCAATTTCAATTGGTTAATATTTTGTCAGTTTTTTTCTGATTGTTATTTGATGCTAGCTGGAATTCAAAAAATGACATTGATTTTACTTAAAGAAATACTTTAGTATACAAAATCAAAATGGGTCAAAGATTTAAATATTAAGACAGAAACATTAAAATTGCTGTAAGAGAGAATAGGTAAAACCCTTGAAGACAGATGTAGGCAAAGACTTCATGAAAAAAAAAAAAAAGCCTTGACTGCACAAGAAATACCACAAAGAATCAACAACTGGAATCTCAGGTTCTTAAAAAGCTTTTGCACAGCAAAAGGTATCAGCAACAGACTGAAAAGAGAAAAGACAAATGAGAATAAAATCTTAGCTTGTTCTTCGGACAAAAGACTAATACCTAGAACATATAAACAATTGAAAAAAATCAGATCCCCCCAAATTTATAGGCTCAATCCATTGGAAATGAATAGACACTTTTCAGAAGAAGTACAAATGGTAAATAAACACATGAAAAAAATGTTTGATCATTTGCAAGCTGCAAAATAAAACAATGCTGAGATTCTCTCACTCTAGAAAGAAAGGGTATTATAACCATATCAACCAATAACAAATACTGGCTGGGCTATGAGGAAAAAGAAGCACTTCTCCAGTGTTGTGGTAGTGTAAACTGGTTCAACCACAGTTGAAATCACTGTGAACATTCCTCGAAACACTAGGACTAGAGGTTCCATCTGACTCAGCTATTCCTCTTCTTGGTATCGTCCCAAAAGAATTAAAAGCATCATCCCACAGTGATATATGTGCACGCATGATTATAGCAGCACAGTTTGTAACAGCTAAAAATCTTCCTGGTTCAGTTTTGGTAATTCATATATACTTTAGGAATGTATACATTTCTTCTGTATTCTTGAAATTATTAGCATAGATATTTGCAAAGTCGTTGCTAATAATCTTCTGAACTTTGGCTCTGCCTGTTGTGATTTTACTTTTTTCATTTCTAATTGCACAAATTTGGGTCTTTCCTCTTCTTTTTTCATAAAATTGACTAAGATTTGTCAATTTTATTTATTATTTTGGTGAACTTCAATGTATTGATTCTTTGTATTCTTTTATTAGCCTTGATTTCATTGATCCCTACACTGATCATTATAATTTACTTCCTTGTACTAACTTTGAGTTTCGATTGTTCTTGTTTTTCTAGGACCTCGTGGTGCACCATCAGGTTATTTGGGCTCGTTCTCCCCATTTTTTCTCTGTCTCTCTCTCTGTGTCTCTCTGTCTCTCTGTCTCTCTGTCTCCCTCTCTCTCTGAGACAGAGTCTCATTATGCAGTGCAGATTGGACTTGAGTTTTCTACATAACCCAGTCTGGCCTCCAACTCACACCAATCCTCCTGACTAAGCTTCCTGAGTGTTAGGATTGCAAGTGTGTACCACCATGCTTGGATCATTCTTTCTCTCTGTCTCTCCTGTTTTTCTTTTTGATATGGGTAATTCATGCTAGTCTTAAACTCACTATGTAGCTCAAGCTGACCTCAGACTCATCGCAATTCTCCTCCCTCAGCCACCTGAGAGCTGGGATTACAGTTGTGTGTGACTGTGCTTGGCACACTCTCTTTTTTGATGTGGTCATTCCAGGTATAACCTTCCCTCTTAGGATTGCTTCCATCCTGACCTGTAAGTTCTGGTATGTTATATCAGAATTATTTAATTCTAGGAACTGCCTTATTTCTTCCTTGATTTCTTTTGTAACATACTGATATGAGTGTATTATTTAATTTTTATGCATTTGCTTAACTTTGCCATTGATTTCTAGTTACATTGCATTACGTCCTAATAATATGCATGTATTATTTTGATTCTTTTGCATTTCCTTAAGCTTGCTTTATTTGCTAGGATGTGGCCTATTTTGGAGAAAGTTCCATGTACAGTTGAGAATAATGTCTATTGTGCCTTGTTGTGCAGCACACTTGGTAGATATCTCTTTTTTCTTTTTGCGGCACCGGGGATCAAACTCACAGCTTCACACCTGTCAGACAGGCGCTTAAACCACTGAGCCAAATTCCCAGCCCTAGTTTTTTTTAAGGCATGGTCGCACTATGTAGCTCAGGCCGGCCTTGTGCTTATGTTGTAGCCCAAGCTGGCCTCGAACTCACAATGCTCCACCTACCTCAGCCCCCCGAGTGCTGGGATTAAAGGTGTGTGCCACCACGCCAGGCACTTGGTAGATATCTATCAAATCCTTTTGTTCAAAAGTTTGGTTCCACTCTGATATTTCTTGATTTTTTTGTCTAGGTGATGCATTTGTTACAGTGGAGTATTGAGGACCCCCAATATAATTGTGTTATATTTATCTGGTTTTTTTATGCCCA